>VYZX01020464.1:15220-77917 GCA_013401335.1 Brachypteracias leptosomus | reverse complement strand
TCAATGACAACAAAAAATCCAGGTCACCACATACTCTGAATTAATATTACTACCACTCTTCCTGAAAGTTACTGCACAATTGCTTTGGGGTAATGGGTCTGCTCTGTATCTTTTTACAATCAGAGGTCAACACTTAATTATAGCATCGAAAACAGGAGCCAAGGCAGCACCACAAATCACTGTCTCTCATTTAATGAGGAGACAGGCCCATCAGTCACTCCGGAAAGATAAACCTCATCTGCTAATTGAGACATCAGCCTTTTGCTGCCCCACAAGATCTCCTTCCATTTTATCTACAAGTTTGACATACCTGACATTGAAAGAAGAAACTTTATCCAAAGCAAACACAATTGTTGTCAAGCTTGGGATACTAGCCAGAAACACACAAAAAAGGAAAAAAAAAAAAGGAAAAACCAAAAAAACAATGGATGAACTAACCTGAAACACAGACATGGAGAGAGCTCAGTGTAAAAACTGTTCATTTATCCAGGACTCTAGACCAACCACTTTAAGGCATGCACAGCCATGACTTCATCTACAGTGGCTGGTTTCAAAGTCATTGTAGGTGACCATGAGAGACTGTCTCAACAATTCTGTTGATGTCTCACCAAAGAAAGATTGAGGTCTACAAGGACTTTGTAACTCCAAGACTGAAGATGGCCACCATACCTTTGAAGGAGACATCTTGAGTCTGCAAGCACCCAGCTAGATGAAGACACACCTTCAAGAGACTCAGCTAGTTGAAGACACATCTTCAAAGGACTCAGCTAGTTGAAGACATGCTTTCAAAAGGCCAGCTAAAAGGCAAGAAGGAAGACTCCCAGAGGCTGAAGTCACCTGATGTCGATCCCCAAGAAACCACCTCAGCTCACATTGCACAGACACATGAGGAACGTAGTTAAACTCATACTTAAAAGCACCCAGTCTTAATTCCTGCAGCCTCCTCGTGACATAACTCACATTTCCAACCCCAGAAAGACGTTTACAACTTCCCAACCCCTTTTGGGTACTCACCAGCACACTTGGTTCTTGTTTTGAGAGCTGGCCCAGGAGATCCCGTTCCTCCTTCACCTGGTCTGGTGAGCAACACGCTGATTTCATACTCTGTGTCAGGGTCCAGGTGGCCAATCTTGTAGCTGGTGGAGTCCACGGGCTGGATGTCGTACCAGCTCCCGCTCGACGTCCGGTACTCGACCTCCCGCTGGATGATGGGACCGTCCCCGTTGATGGAGTTGGCGTTCAGCAGGATCCACAGGTACGTGGCACCGACCGAGGACAGCTGGGGTGGAGCAATGGGAACTGGGGGCTCTGGAGGACAAGAAGGCACAAAAAAGCAGCAATTATTATACTGGGAATTTTTCTGCTTCTAAGCCATCCAAACAATGGGTTTGGTGATATATTAGAGCTGAAGACTGCATAAAAATATGGATACGATAAAGCTATGAAGACATTCTCTCTACAGCTACCTCAAAGGAGGTTGTGGTGAGGCTGGGGTTGGGCTCTTCTCCCAAGGAACTAATGACAGGACAAGAGGTGATGGCCTCAAGTTGCACCAGGGAGGTTTAGATTGGACACTAGGAAGAAGTTCTTTGCTGCAAGAGTGGTCAGGGACTGGCCCAGGCTGCCCAGGGAGGTGCTGGAGTCACCATCCCTGGAGGGGTTCAACAAATGAGTAGATGTGGAGCTTTGGGACATGGTCTGGGGGTCAGGGAGATGTTGAACAAAGGTTGGACTTGATAATCCTAGAGGTCTTTTCCAACCTAAATGACTCTATTTCAAATAAACTGCAACACAAACTCTTTTGCTCATGCACTTGAAGATTTTAACATGCAGGTTTTGCTAGCACCAAACTTCAAACTGGGTGCAACTGGAGTTCTGTTCATTAGATGCTACATGACAACTTTTAACTTAAAGAAGGACGATCTCAGGTTTTCTTAGCAAAATAAAATTCTGGCTTCATGTAAATATAAAACTCAAAACTAACATTTTTAATCTAAAATTGGTATTTTATTGAACAGTGATTTCTGTTTTCACATTTTTATTCATTGTTTCTCACTGTACTGCTCAGCCTTCATGCTTTCAGACTCTGGTGTAGAATATTCAGTACTTTTTCAAGCCCTATATCCTGGTTAAACAGAAAGTGCTGGGGGAATTCTGGAGTCTTTAGGAGGAGTCTGACTCTACTTCAAACAATGGTTTATTTCCAGTAACCACCACACTGGGTCTCAGAGCATCCATCCGTGTGATCTCCTGATAGTCAGGGTTCTAAAGATGTTTAAAGTGAGCAAAATTCTAAAATCACTTCCATTCATCACCTGATAGACACTTCATTTTAAATGAGGCTGCAGCAATAATTTGCAGACATCATCTCTTTTTAAAAGGCAAATAACAAAGTCATTTTTTTTCCCCCTATTGATTAACCAGGAAATTCTCTGCTGCTCCTTGTGTCGCATCAGCATAAAATTCCCCTTCCCACTGGTTAAATAGATTGGGGTGGAATGAAACCAGGCTGCTGTAATAAGGCTCTGTTTGATCCAATATGCTTAACATCTCTATCAGCAAACACTGCTGTCTTCTGAAGGCTCCACAGAATGGGTAATGAACACCCAACACCTGCCTGCCCCGAGCTGGAGATAGATTCACATTTCTCCTCCTCTGTAAGCGCTTCCCAACGTGTCGAGATGGAAGTGGTCAAAGAGATGAGGAGCTGAATTTATGTATTTCATCATTTTCTCAAGGGCTTCAAAGTCAGAGTTAAAGAATATGAAAGAGAGGAGCACAAGGGAGAAAGGGAGTCTGGAAATGAGCATTAATGTTTCCTTGGAAATGGTAGAACAAAATTATCCTGCGTTATGTCACCTTTGTTCATTGACATGGAGAGCACCCAACTCATAGAGTACTAACCACATTGAGTCATGGAATGGTTTGGGTGGGAAAGGAACTTTCAAGGTCACCCAGTCCAACCCCCCTGCACTGAGCAGGGACAACTGCAACTATCTCAGGTTGCTCAGGGCTGGGGCAGCCACCACCTCTCTGGGCAACCTGGGACAGGCTCTCACCACCTACAATTTCTTCCTTCTCTCTAGTATTTTAGTCTAAAACCATCACCTCTTGTCCTGTCACAACAGACCTTGCTGAAAACACTGTCCCCATCTTTCTTAGAGGTCCCTTGAAGTCCTGAAAGGCCACCAGAAGGTCTCCCTGGAGCCTTCTCTTCTCCAGGCTGAACAACCCCAAGAAGATCCATGATTAGCTCCACCTCAATGTTCCAGATTAGCACTATACACTTGTACATAACCTTCAATCTCTGCAATTGGTTGAAAACTGCTGAAACATGACATCACAAACCAGCAAACACAACCAGAAGTAATTATTTTCACCTTAACAAAAATAATTATCATCAACATGATGATCCTAGAGGTCTTTACCAACCTAAATGATTCTATGATACGATGACCAACAACCCACAATGCCTCCAAAGATGTCTACTGATTATTATGGATTGGAACAGACATAAAAATTGCTTAATATATTGTGACAAACTCCAGTAGATAAAGAAAAATACTATTTACATTTTCAAATCACTAGGGACAACACCATTACACGCCACCAGCAACTTGATGTCACCTTTTGGAGCAGCTTGCTGGAAACCCTTGTTCCCAAAGCATATCAACTATGGCTTCCTACAGCAATAGCAGGTCCACAAACAGTTCTGACTTGCCCCAAGATGATCTAGCATCAATAGAACTCATTAGGGCTGTTTTGTGAACCAAATGGCCCATTCCTGGAGCAGTTACTCAGCCATGCTCAAAGAGCACTTAATTACCTCCAAGTTTCCAGCCCTGCTAAAGGCTCCTCAAGTGCCACTCAAAATGCAGAGTCAGGAGGGAGGTCACCAGGGTCAGTGGTTACACCAATTCCCTCCCAATATTACAAGTACTTAAAGCAGACAGTATTTTATTGGCTTTTTATCCCTGGGGGTGGGTTTTCCATTCCTCTGTGCCCACGGTGCAGAAGGTTAATGTGAGCTGTGTTGAGCAAAGCCCACGTGTAATTCAATTTAATACTACTAATGGAGCTTAATGCTAAATGTTGTCATCTTACCAGAGATCCAGGTGACATCAAATGAACCTTCCAGCCCAGATCTGATGCTAATTATCACAGAATCATAGAATCTATTGGGTTGGGAGGGATCTGCAAAGGTCACCTAGTTCAAGCCTCTTACAATAAGCAGGGACATCTCTACCTAGGGCAGGTTATTTTTAAAATATTTCTAAATATTTGAAAGAGTGGCTTTAAAATATTTTTAAATCTTTCTTAATATTTGAAAGATTGGTTTTAAAAATTTTTAAAATATTTCAAAGAGTGGCTTTAAAATATTTTTAAAATATTTCTAAATATTTCAAAGACTGCCTTTGAAAATTTTTAAATAATTCTTAATATTTGAAAGACTGCCTTTGAATTTTTTTAAATGTTTCTAAATATTTGAAAGGCTTTAAAATTTTTCTAATATTTCTAAATATTTGAAAGACTGGCTTTAAAATATATTTAAATATTCAATTTCTATTAAATTACATATATAAATTTCAATATTTTAAATATTAACTCAAAAAAAGAAGGCAAGCTCATCCATAATTTCAAATTTCATGTTTTTTAGATTGTGGACAGCCAAGTGACCTCTTGAATTCTTTGACACATGGTCATAATCCCCTATGGAAAGAACTCCCCAGGCACCTTGCCAGGCCAAGAGGTCTGCAGAGGACAGGAGGCTTTAGGCTCTGAGGTCACCTACATAAAGGGATCATTGATAATAACTAAGGGAGAAAGACAAAGAGCAGCCCCTCTAATGTAGAGAGCAACCCCAAATCTAGCTCTATGTGCACATAAACTATTTATTAAGTGCTTCTAAATTAATTGGAAGCATACTTGAAATGGTGACTCATTTATGTCACCACTTTGTACTTTAAATTGTAAAAATAATCCAAATATTGTCTACAAGATCTAACACCTTTCTGCTTTGCAGCTCTTTTAAAGTTTTAGTAGGGGTGGGGAAGGCATCACACAGAGACATCAGTGGAGATCATGGAAATCTCTGAGATTTGGGTGAATTACAGAACACAAAAAATAGACATTTCTCTGGGGCTCACAACAGCTAAAGTGAAAAATGAACAAAATCGCTAATTTCATACCAAAACCAACATTTTTTCATTTTTCTTTTGAGGTGGGAGAGGGAGAACGGAGCAATTTGCAGGGGACAGGGGAGAAACATTTATACTGGGAGCTGATTTTTGGTTTAATTAGACACTAATTGTTAGCAAGAAAATGCCACAATATTCCCAGTGATACTGTTCAGTGCAGGTGAAGTGACACAGAGAAGGTATCAATCATCTCTGGTGCTGTGTCCACATTAGTAACATCTTAATTATTACAAAACTAATCATCATAGGATGGTTTGGGTTGGAAGGGATCTCCAAAGGTCATCTAGTCCAACCCCCTACAAGAAGCAGGGACATCTCTACCTAGGGCAGGTTGCTCAGAGCCCCATCAAGCCTCACCTTGAATGTATAGTCTTGAAATCAACTAAATAGTTTTATTTTAAGAATATTTTCTTCTGTTTTCCTCACTATTTTGGTTCTATACTATCTGTATTATTGCATTCCTCTTGAGTGTGCAAATGAGGATTGCCCAGGGAGGTGGGAGATGCCCCAGCACTGGAAACATTCAAGGTGAGGTGATTCTTTGGAAACCCCAAAGAACAGAGTCATTTTGCAGTATTTACTTGGGGATGAAGGGCAACAAATCTCCCCACTGAAAACAAAAGAGGCTGAAAACAATTCTGTATGAAGAATCACTTCTAAGTCAGCACTGCCAGGGCACCACTGACCCCTGTCCCTCAGCACCGCATCTCCACGGCTTGGAAACCCCTCCAGGGATGGGGACTCCACCACTGCCCTGCCCAGCCTGGCACAGCCCACAACAACCTTTGTGGAGAAGAAACTTTTCCTCGTGTCCAACCTAAACCTGCCCTGGGGCAACTTGAGGCTGTTTCCTCTGGTCCTGGTGCTTGTTCCTTGGGAGAAGAGCCCGACCTCCATCGTTATGAAAATAATTGAAATTGTTAATAGTTTCTTGCTGTGTTTGTGTCTTGAGATTATTTTGCCCTCCAGAATATATTCTTGGCTGTAGATGTTCAGCAGCAGTTTGGTTCTGTTCCTGGTGCTAAATCTTCCCTCTGGCAAGCTGCAGACACTTAAGCTGCCACCATTACAGATGGCTACCTCACCTTGCCCCTGCTGAAAATCCTAACACAACTCCTTTTAACCAATTTGACACCTGGGTTTACCTTGTTTGAACTCAATAAGAAGTCTGAACTCTGTAATAATCTGATGTCTTCTCAGACAGGCTCATTCTGCTCTCCTCAATCTAATCTGGGCTGGATCTGGCCACACTCAGAAGAATTCAACCTGGGGACTGTGTGGAGAAGTCCAATTTACCTCCCCAAATACATCTAATCAATTCCACTCTCCTCTTTTCCCTTTGCTCAATGTTTGATTACTTTTATATCACCTATTAGGTCCAAAGTGGTGTTTTTTCACACGAAGTGGGTGATCTGACAAGGCCAATTTCATGTCTCCCATTAGATCAAGTGACATTTCAATCCAATTCCCTGACAAAGGGAGATGAGGACAGGGGGTAGCTGGAGCACACACCATGACAAGGCACTTGTCTTCTCAGCCTTCCCTATCAGAGCAAACACTCAGGGAAATTGAAAACCTCCCCTCCAGGATTTATTTAAATAGCACAATCAATACTTTAGCTCACTGGCCTCTAAAAGGCATGGAAGAGAACACAGGTTTCCAAAATAAAAAACAACCCCCAAAACAAACCTTTTTTTTTCCCCATTCTTAAGGCAAATTGTTCCCTGACAGGGTTTTTGCTCATTAACTAGACAATATTCATGTTTACACTTCTTTAATAAGATAACATGGGATTAACTGACAGCTCTTTAATTGCTTTTTAGTTTTCCCTTCTCCATGCAGATTAAACTTTGCTGTAACCACATCTGCTCAGGTGAAAAAAAAAAAAGAAAAAGAAAAGAAAAAAAAGAATATCTGGCAGTTTATTACATCTCTCATCTTCAAGATTTCATTCCTTTTTCTTTATGATTTCAGGTTTGCTTAGAAGCACTTGAAACAAGTGGTCCTTCCACTCACCTCAGAAGTTCTGGGACCTAGTCTCCAAAAACCACAAACCTTAAAGAGGTTTCACCTAAGAAAATAGCTGGAATCTACTTAAGGTTCCTCTGTAGTGAAACCATGTCTACAATGAAGCAGAGGGAAGACTGTATGGAGCTGTAACATCTCCACTGTGTAAAAATCCCTCCTTAAAACTAAGAATGTCTTGAAAACACCCCAACTCCAGCTCAGGATTTACTTATTTGCACCCTGAGCTACAAGCTCCGGAACCACAGGTTCCACACCTCAATATTATTATTGAGGTGTACAAGATTCTACACCTTAATATTATTATTAAGGCTTCAGGATACTAAGCATTAGATGTAATATGGGGAAATAGACATTTTTCATGATTTACTGATGGTAATGGATTAAAAAAATAGACATAGGTGCCCTGAAATCCATCCATTACCTTTGAATTCTGCTAACCAGCAGTGCAGAAAAAAATTAGCAAATGATTTCTCAATTATACACCATCAATAAGAAAGCATATTTACTAATTAGCCCCTAATGCTGCTGTTTGAGTACAGCCAGCTAAGGTTTTAGTTAAAATGAGTCTTTTTAGGTCAGGAGGAGTGACCTGCAGGTGGTCTCATCAAAGCTCCAGCACAAGAAATGGGGATTACCATAATTACTTCTCCACTCCACAAATCGTTAATGGGATTACACCCCAAGGCTTGTTCACAGCACCCACTGCAAATTTTCCACAAGAATTTGGGTAAGCACAAAATGCTTTAATGACAAGCTTTGCAAATTCATCTGCTGCGTGGTAAAAGGAGTGCTAATAAATTAAAGCACCTTAAATTAAATAAATTGGGAAAAAAAAGGGAAAAATCTCACTACTTTGGTTTCCTCTAAGTCCAAATAGCTCATCTAAGCTTTCATAAAAACATAGGTTTGGGTTGGAAAGGACCTCCAAAGGTCATCTAGGACAACCTCCCTACACAAGCAGGGACATCTCTACCTAGGGCAGGCTGCTCAGAGCCCCATCAAGCCTCACCTTGAATATCTCCAGGGATGGGGCCTCTAGTCAGGAGAAATGTTAATTTGCATCTTAACCCAAAAGATGAAACCTAGGGCAGAATTTGGGAAGCAGCATGACAAGGAGGTGCTACACAAGGATTAATTTCTTGCTCTGTTACTCCTCACAGCCTCTAAGTTTCTCTGATTCCATCAGAAGCGCTATAATGACATCACCCATGATAATCCAAATGCTGAAAAAGTCTTCTCCAACCAAGGACACTGTCTAAAATCAGGGGATGCACAGAATTAAGTGTGTCCTTCCTAATTCCCAGAGGAAAATCCCACACCTGGGGTGGATTTCATTTTAGGGCACGTGTTCACCCTGTGCCAACTTGGATCAGAAAGAAGAGAAAAAGAACTTTTAGCCCTTCAGCTCCATTCTTGTTGGCTGGGCACAGAAGGGAGTAGAAGACACAAACCACAATAATGTGTCTTAGATGCTACAGAAGCTGGTTTTGTTTCTGACAGAACAAAACTAAAGTTGTGTTTCTCCAAAATCCTGGTATACAAACAGCACTCAAAATGCAATTTAAACACAATAAACATTAAAAAATTGGTTTAGGGCAGTTCTCTATAATAAGGGCAGACAACCTCATGTGCATTCCATTTCCATTTAAGGCTCTCCTGCTGCTTTTAAAATCACCCATCTGCATGTTGGAATGTGTGCATTTCATGTCTTCAATGTAAACCTTTCATATTTGGCAGTAAATATGTTTTTTAGGCTGCAATTTCCATAAAGGAGGTAAATACCTAGCATTATGTTCATACCTTAAAAAATACATATAGATATATCATTCTCTCTATGTATAGATATATTTATTTTTTAAGGTATAGATAGATATAGAGATAGATAGATAGATATAGAGATAGATAGATAGATAGATATAGAGATAGATAGATATAGAGATAGATAGATATAGAGATAGATAGATATAGAGATAGATATAGAGATAGATATAGAGATAGATATAGAGATAGATATAGAGATAGATATAGAGATAGATATAGAGATAGATAGATATAGAGATAGATAGATATAGAGATAGATAGATATAGAGATAGATAGATATAGAGATAGATAGATATAGAGATAGATATAGAGATAGATATAGAGATAGATATAGAGATAGATAGATAGATATCTTGTAAAGATATCTAGTTCTAAGTGCATTTGGGGGAAATAGTTAAAGGGACTATCAATGAGCAGTTAATTAGGCCTGGCTGTTTCTGTCATTCTCCTGTTCCAGCTGCATAGACTCTTCAGATTTACATAAACAGAGTCTAGTTATTGAACCTCTTATTGACTCCGGATGACGCTCCGACTGAATTACCAACTGTGGGTCCTTCCTCCATCCCCTGAGCATGCAAATAGTGATTCTGATGGGGAAATCAATACCTTTGACTATCAGCTCTGCATAGTTGGAGACCCCAACCCCTCCTTCGGTGCGAATCATGCAGCGGTAGTAGCCGGAGTCCTGCTTGGTGGCGTTCACCACGCTGAAGAGGGCGACGAAGCGGCGGGCGTTGAACACTCTGATGTCCTTCAAAGGTGCATCTCTGACATAAATACCCTGGGCAAAGACATAAAAGCAAAAAAAATCTTGTTAGTGATATTAAAAAAATACTGACAACCAACTTTATTTCTCTCCAGTTCCCCAAGAGTGGAGGTGGAATAAAAGCAGAAGCTTTTGTGTTATTTTTATAGATGTTTGTTGTCATTGTTTGGACCCAGCCAAATTTAAAGTTATTTATTTTACAGGAACATGAAACTCAGTGTATCCATCTCCACATCTTGCAGGAAAATGTCAGGGGATGGTCTTCTCCAGCAGCACCTACACGTGGGGTTATCAGGGTGGAGGAGACATAGATCTACCAGGTGAACAACCAACCAGGCTGAAGCTGTTTCAACCTCTACAAACCATCAGCACAGCCTTAAAAACCTTAAGGTTTTCTGCCTTACTGTCCAGCAGAATTTAAGATTTACATAGCAAATGTTCTCATTTTCTGATCTCATTTTCTTACTCCCTTCACTTGCCACTGTATTGAAAGTACCCTTAAAAAAACAGTTTTACCCAGAGAGTTTCCAATACCAGCCACACACAATTAAACTCAACCATAAATCACAAAACCAAAGTTAATCACCCCATTAATTCCAAAAAAAGCAGCATAATTAACAGTAAACACTGATCCTCATGCACAGTTCCTCTCCAAAGACAAGCTTGGGTGACACACAGCTTATTTAAAAGAAATAAAAATTGCTTGTGAGATGCCCAAGGTACAATGTACTATCATGCCTTAAAAATTACTCAGTCTTCAATTATTCCTTGAGTGTTACTTCAGATAATTGCCTGCTCCTTCAAATTCCTGGAATTCTGAACTGCTGAGAAACCAACTCCTCTGATGTGGCATGGCAGGTACCAAAAACAAAACCTGGGAAGAAATATTTCCAGTTAGAATTTCAAATTTCTTATTTTCCACTGGTTTCTGCACTATAACATCCTTCCCTCACCTGCAGAGAGGGTCAATTATGATTTGTGAGAATCCATCTGAACAGGAGGAGAAACTTGTTTGGTGTGAGGGTGTTGGAGCCTGGCCCAGGCTGCCCAGAGAGGTTGTGGAGTTAATGATATTTTCTTTTCCATGTTTCACAGCCCCCTTTAAGCACATTGTCTGATAAATGACAAGCTCTCAGTGCTGGCTGTCAATAGCTGTTTAGAAAGCCTAGAAATAACTTATTTATATCAAAGGAACAGGCATTTATTGAATGTATCCCACTAGAATTTTTTTTACAAGTAATTTTTGTTTAGTAGCATTCGCCAAAATAAGTTTTTAACACCCATTAATGCAACATTCTGAAGTCCCACAAATAAGAGAGACCACTCATGCCCTATTGCTTGGCTAATTATAGTCATTAAAGTCTTAATCTCAGGGCTTTTTTAAGATAGAGTCTGAAGTTTACCAATAGGTCTTGCAAAGTGACACTTTTGGGAGTCTTTATAAATACATCCTTACTGAGAACCAAACAACAAGTGACAGGGCTGTAATTTACTAATCCCATTGCAGGATGGAGGAGAAAATCCATCATTTACAATGCAACACTATGGTATTCTATATTAAAACACATTAATATATTTTAAAAATAATTGAAAAAATTGGGAAAAAAAATTAAACCCCCCATTTTTTATTTGCAAAGCCACCTGGGACTCAAAGAACTCCATGAACAGGACGCCTCAACCTTTGGGAATTAATCATTTAATGTCAGACCTGCTTGGACTACAAAGAGCAGGTCCCCAGAGCAGAGTTCTCCAAGCTCCTCAGAGCCAAAGAATTTTCACCACAAAGCCAGGTGGAGAAATAAACCTGAAAATAACAGACCCCACTGGCTGCTGAGCCAACCTTCAGATGCTCAGAGAAAGCTTTGAAAGAAAAATAAATAGACATAGTGAAAAAATGCCATTTAAACCAACTAATGGAAATATAGAAGTGGTGAGTCACTTGTAAAAATGCATTTTCTATTAAACAACATGTTACTTAATATAAAGGGATATAAAGAAAATAATCTTAATTTAACCTCAGGATATACACAGCTTGAAAATCCATATTCCTAGTACCAGTATATTAAATGCACACAGAGAGAGCTTAAAGCACTTCCAAATGCCTATTATTTCTCCATTTTAGGCAAGCTGGAATGAAAAGAAATAGGTTGATGGTTATTTAAATTGGACTTACAGTCTCTTTTAGGCAATGAACTAACTCTAAGCCTTCTAAATGAACAGCAATTTAGCAGCAACAAGATATATTAAACCTCTCAGAAATACTTTTAGCAGAAATGCAGCATTAATTTAAAGGGATTGAGGTTCTGGGATGTTCTATCCAGCACTAGCACTGCATCAATCACTCTCAAGGCTTGTTTCAACCATTTTCCAGAAGAGATTTAAAAGAAAAATGAAATTAAAAATTGGTCAGTCACTCTGTCCATAGATGAAGCAGCTTTTCATGCACTTAAGAAAGGGGTTGTGTTATCCTGCTTTCAAATATTCACATTTATAACCCTGTGAGTAGAGTCACACCAGAGGGACCTCAACATCAGCAGCACCAGAAGTAATTTTGTTTAAAATACATATAAAAATCCAAATCAAACAGTAATTAAGACCTCAACAAAATTACTTTGCAGAGCTCCTATCACTCCCATAATGAAGACAGTGGCTCTACCTCTGCCTTCCTAGGATTGCTCCCAGAACCAAGACAATTCCTTGTCAGTCCAGATTAGAGCCACCCCAGATTGTCCCCTATTTATTCCATCTAAGTGGACAAGTGTCTTTCATTCTAGTAATGAGGCTGTGCTGGAAAAATTATCATTATTGTCCTACTTGGAATGATTCTGCTCTGGGCCAGAATCTCTCCCTGTAGGTGGGTGTTGGACTAGATGACCTCTAGAAGTCCCTTCCAACCCAAACCATTCTATGATTCTATGGGCACTCAAACAAAATACTATCATTTATTATAAAATTTTGGCTTTCAATATGGTTTGATAATGGAGCTTTCTCTTCAAATCACATAAATCTCTTTTTATGATGATTAAACCTAAAAGCTGCCAGGTAATGTTGTGAAATATTGTAAAATATCACTGAAATTACCCATTGAGTAGTCCAGTTATCAAATATTAAGCATTGGCATCTATTTGAAGATATAATTAAACATAGAGAAAGCAAACAAAGGCATTATTGCATGTTCTGGAGTCGTTAAACTCAGTGTAATTTACCCAAAGTGTTCCTCTGTACTTACTTACATTGGTTTGCAGCTTTCTGACAGAAGAAAATCTGTTATTACTACCTATTTTAAAAGGGAAAAACCTCCAAAGCCCTGCTCAATATATTTTTTTTATATTTTTACATTAAATTCCAGAGAGATTGAGATGAGTTAATATTCTCCAGCAATTTGGCAGCGCTCAGAAAAATATGTAAAAAAGCCAAATCTGCCTTCTATTCATCTTTAATAGCACACGATAGAATTCTAAAGGACTTGTAGGGAACTACATCCTCAGAAACATCCAGAGCACACAGAACACTGGGAAATCTCTGTCTTCTGGAGAGGTTTATACTTGGGGTAGAAATGATGGCAAAGGGCCATGTGTCTCCTGAGCTTTTTGCTGAACTCACAGCCCTACTTATAAAGTCATTTAATCTAATGCTGCTCCTTAATTCTTTCAAACTCACAAGGCCAAGTACTTCTCATCATCTTTTCATTTGTATTGAAAATTCCAAGAGTTAGGATGAACACCTTGCCAAAAAGTCATGGAATGGGTTGGGTGGGATGGGACCTTCAAAGGTCATCCAGTTCAACCCCCCTGCACTGAGCAGGGACATGTTCAACTATCTCAGGTTGCTCAGAGCCCAACCTCCCCTGCAATGGTTCCAGGGCTGGGGCAGCCACCACCTCTCTGGGCAACCTCAACCAGGATCTCACCAGCCTCAGCATAAAGTATTTCCTTTCACTTTTTGATAGGAAGAAAAGCAGCATGGAATGAAGAAAGTCCAACAGGCAAGTTCTGGGAACAACCTCAAGTCTACTCCAAAGTTTTACACAACCAGTAGAGAAGGTAAATCAAAGAGATACTGAGTCCTACAAAGCAGGTAAGGAAGAAGTAGCCAAGAAAAAAGCAGACACACATTTGAGGATGAGACACCACAACCTGCTACAGGAGAGGCTGTGGCCTCCTGAAAAGGTTCTTCCAACTGGGAGGAATGGTTGGCAAGAAGGACATGCTGAAAGGACATGTGGACAGCTCATGGACAACCTGCCCACCACCATCACCAGGTTCTTCACCATTCTCAGAAGCCATTTATGAGCAGGAGGAGGAATGTTCTCCTGCCCTCCCCTAGTATCAAACCCACCTTCTGATCAAACCCAAACTATTTTTGTTTAATATTCAGAACAACACCTGCAGGCCTATCTCATGGCACAGTTTACATTAATAGCTCCATCTGTGTTCTCAGGTTGTTACATATATACATGATTTAATTTTAACAGGTAAAATGCTCCTTCATTACCTTAGCACCCAAAAAAGGCCAAAACATTTTTTTTCCTCAAGTGCTGCAATGAAAATGGTAATTCTGAGAAAGCCTCAGAGAGTCTGCAGCAAAACACAAAAATTCTTGTGAAACTCTAGGACTTTGGTTCACCTTCTGGGACGCTCTGTGATTTCCATACCCAAGCACATGTTATTTTGTATATCCTATAAATCTATTTTATTTTCATCATTTGCCAGGAGCTGTTGTACCCGTTCTATGTTCTCACAAGGATGTTTTTGATACCTCTCATTTGTGTGTGTGTGTATTCCTAAGGAAAACAATTTGCTCTCCAGAACTCCCTCTGACACAGGATTATAGCTCTTCCTTTGAATAAATAATAAATAATGCATATGGGGTTTGCAGGCTTGTATGCAGAGGAATAAAATATTTTGTACTCTTCATACCTTCAAATTGAAGATACAACAAAAGATACCCTGAATCAGGTGAAGGACACCTTTCAGAAAGACCAGAAGAAAAGACAAGGTGTGCCCAGGTGGCCACCAGCATCCTGGCTTGAGCAGCACCAGTGTGGCCAGTAGGACCAGAGCAGAGATAGTCCCCCTGGACTGGGCACTGGGGAGGCTGCACCTCAAACCCTGGGGTCAGGTTTGGGCCCCTCACTCCAAGAAGGACCTTGAGGGGCTGGAGTCTAAAAAGATTGTCCCCATCCATTAGAAAATGAATAAATCTAATTTCTGAAGTGATTTTTATACTCTACCTCAGAGTGAAGAATTTCCTTCTCATTTCCCATCTAAATCTCCCCTCTCCCACTTTGAACCCATCACCCCTTGTCCTAGCACTACAAACCTTTGTAAAAAGCCCCTCCCCAGCTTTCTAGTAGCCCCCTTGAGATACTGGAAGGCCCCAAGAAGGTCTCCCTGCAACCGTCTCTTCTCCAGGTTGAACAACCCCAACTCTCTCAGCCTGTCAAAGGAGGGAGACACTTATTATCTCACAATAAAAGAAAAAATAAATCACACACTTGTATTTAGTTATTTACTGGGCTTTGCCCTTAAGATTTTATAAATTTAAGGAAAGAGGCCATCAAAAAGATGGCAGAAAAGGCTTAATATTAGTGGTGGACAAGGCAGGTTTATCATAGACTGCACAACCCTTTTGTAGTACCTCTAAAACCCAAGGCCTTGTTACCTGAGCACCAGCATAAATGTCTCCAGAGAATGGTCCATGTTTCATTCTGGTGTAGATCACATCTTTTATTAACTATTGGTTCTACTGGGAATGAAAGGACTTTTAATGTCCATTTCACCAGCCATATGATGTAGAAGGCACCATGTTTTCTGAAGGCTACTACAGACAGCTCCATTGTACTCATGGCTCCGTGGTGCTCTCATGAGTTGTATATAAAATCCCTCAATATCACACCATGAAACCAGATGGCCCTGGTTTATTGATGGGATCTGTTACCCCATGATGACCTAGGACACCAAAATACAGCTAATCCTGTATCTCTCAGCCTTGTTTTGCAGCACCCCACACATGGAGCTGTCTGATCTAAGTTGCAGCAGACATCTGTGGAAGCTGGCAAACAAGTACAGAAATAAATCCAAGCTATCCAGGAGATCCTGGAAATGTTCCTACACAAAAGGCACATCTGGAATTTGCACAGCCTTGGGCTGATCACCAGAGGCACCTGGAAGTGGTATGGGCAGGATAAACAAACAGTGGCCTTGCAGGAAGATAAATTCCTCCAAAAGTCAAGCTGTCACTACTTTCTTACCCTTCGTATAGAAAGAATTAAAATAATATATCATAGAATCACTTAGATTGGAAAAGACCTCTAGGATCAAGCCCAACCTTTGTCCAACATCTCCCTGACCCCTAGACCATGTCTCCTAAAATCTCATAATCATGAATAAACAAGGAATCACTTAACTAAGCTCCACAAAATCTCATCATACACAAGCAAGGAAGTATTAAGCTCAGCAAAGATATTCTGGAATCATTACTGCTGTTAACAAGAGTGATGTTTATATCACATAAAATCTAGAAGGATGTTTACTTTTTAAAATAAGGAAATTACACTCCAGCCTTGTGAAGAATTTGTGTCCTAAATTCCGTGCAAAAATAACAAGTTAAAACTGAAATTAGACTGGCCTGAAATCTATGGAAAAACTGAATGGAATCCAGATTTCCCTACAGTGAATTCTACCTTCAATTTTACAAAAGAGCCTTATGCAAAATTTCAAGGTTATCATTGATGAAATCACAACCCATTATTTTCCTGCATGTGCTAAACTGCTTTTGTGACCCCAAAAATCCTTCCTTCAAAGAAGTCTCAGAAGCTTAGGAAAGACAGGAGGCTAATTCTACCAATTCAACACACTAATAATGGCTTTAAAGGGGTGGAGTATGAAAGAAATATCAGCCTTACATCAGCACAGAGGGTGAAAAAGAACAAGACAAGAACAGTATCTTTATTTTTAATAAGACATCCCATTGAAATAAGGGTGAAAAATCCTCTGGTACCATTTTCTACCCATGTGAAACAGTTCAAAGGCGCTGTAAAAAATCTAATATTGGTGGAATCAGCAGCCCTCTCATTTTTCCTGGTTTACATTCCTTGCTTTGGGAGCAATGAACTCAGAGTGCATCAGGAAATAAATAACTTACCTGTAACCAGAGCCTGTCACCTGAGCTGGTTCCACCATTGGCAGTGCATTGAAAGGTAGCAAACTGGCCTGCATTGACTTCCACGCTCTGGAGACGTAGGAAATGGGGAGTTTTTGCTGTTGGAAGAAGACAAAATATTGAAGATCTGAAGTTATCCCAAGTATTGAAGTACCAGCTAGGAATAACACAGTGAGAAAAGGAAATATCCCTGCTTGAAAAGGTTCAAATCACTGAGTATATGTTAGATTTTAGGTCATAGAATGATTTAGGTTGGAAAAGACCTCTAGGATGAGCAAGTCCAACCTTTGTCCTAGACCATGTCTCAAAGTTTACTTCCATACTAGGAAAAGAGCAGAAATGAGGGTGTTATTTAATTGTCCCTGCTCTGTACATTACCTTAGCTCAGCATCCCTCCTGCATTAACACTCTATTAATAAAGACCACACTGGAAACTACATTTTGAACAAAAACCTGTTAGATACTTACACTACCAACTAGCCAAAACAATAAGAAATTGAGTGCTGGTCTTTGTCTGTACTACTCAGACAACTCCCCAGCCTGTACTTTCCCCATTTCATTTTTTATTTAAAGAGTTAATCATTCCTGAAGGATTTTTCCTGGCAATGCACAAAGAACAGCACTACAAGCCTTGCACAGCAGCTCTATTCCAATTCTCACACTTACTCAATTTTCTTGGAGACAATGTAACTGGTTTGACATCTTAATTTCCAACTTTTTAATTACTTCATCAAAGAACTTTTCATAAAGCTTTTGCCATCTTAGAACTTTAGGTGTTGGGGGGTATAACTCAGGCTCCACATTAACTGGCTTCAAGAAGTGACTGGTACAAATGCACAGACTGAAATCTGTATAAGAAAAGTTACTAAGCTGATAAAACCCTGCTTTAGTCTTCTCCTACCTGAACCACAGATATAAATTCAAGATGCAGAGGCACAAATACTGCCTAACAAGCTGAGAGTCTGTGGTGTTTATTAGAACTAAGTGACTCTGAAATCACAGCTGCTGATGCTGCAGAGCTGTCTCTGGAGGTGAGGAAACGGCTGCATCTCCTGCCACCAGCACTAAAACCACTTTTATGAGGTGCTCTGCTACTAACCAGCAAAACACTGCTCAGCTTAAATCACAGCTCTTGCTCACAAGCCACAAAGAATGCATAAAACACAACGTGGGGTAAGAGGAAGGTTTGTCCAACCCTTATTTAACAAATAGCAAACACGTGAAACAATTTCAATAATCTGCTCTATTACACCTGGGTTGCTGCATTAATAACCTTATATATTCAGCTCTTGTGTTGTCCACCTGCTCTATTAATGTCTCAGCTTGTGGCTACAGGGAATTTGTGATGCAGACAGGAATCCGGTCCACAAATCTTGATGACTTTTGTTCTGATGGAGTCACTAGCCTGGTTTGGGTCTGGGGCTCACGCCAAGCACAGTACACAAGGTACATCTCTGAGATGTCTTCAAAGCCAGTGCTGGAACACTCTGTACATGCTCAGCCTGTATTTATAGCCCTGACATTGTTTTTGGACATTTTCCTTATCTTTTGTTTCCCATTTACTGAGGCATAGCAGCACATTCATTTTAGGGGAAGCTGGCTTTAAAATAGCAGATAGGTACTTACTACACGGATGTCCTAAAACCTTCACTTCATCAATAGCCACGTAGCCTGGGTGACCTGAAGTGACCACTTCAAAGACAACCTGAGAAGCAAGAAGAGAATTCCAGTTAGCAGGGCTGTAACACAGGGGATATAAAAATATTCTGCCAGGGAAAAACTCTTTTAACAGGTTGAGAACACCTTGAAAACAAGGCATAATCAAAAAAACCTTCAAGATGTGCTTTTCTCACCATTAAAATTAATGGTTCATTTTTTAACTAAAGAAAAAAAGACATTTCTTCACATTTATACAGGAGATTTATCAGTGTGATCATATACAGCTCACGATAAGAAATAACCAAACCCCTTCAGTATTTGGTCTGCCAATTTAGTTACATAAAAAGAAAATATGAATGTTTAGGGTGATTATTAATTGTCTTGCAGAGTAAACTCCTACTTTTCTTTAAAAAAACCTACATTCTGCTGTACACAGAGATTTTCAGGGTATCAGACACAAACACACCTATTTCCGTGCATGTTTTCCATGCTCTTAATCTTCCACTCAATGTAGTGAATTAAGTCAAGCAGATCCATTGGCCACAGTTTGTTTAATGCCTATAAAAAGGTCACAAAATAAATGGCCCCGTTCTCGTTGCTCCAATTAAGAACACTCTAAAGTAAACGTCTCCAAACTTTGGCAGCCTCAGCTGCGAACAGCCCAAGAATGTTTATATGGAATAAAATATTCCAGTAATGCCAGTAGGTACATTTCCAAACCAATGCTCATGAAGTTCATGTAAAAACCCAGGTTGTGATTTTATTTTTTTGTGCTATTTCCATGGTCCTGGCTTTGGGTTGTTGTAACAAGCCCCTGAGAACACCCACCCAAGCCAGGTGCCACCTCCGTGCAGATCAGACCTCGCTGCTGTTTGGTTTTAGCTGCTGCCTCTTCTGCAGCAATCTGTGTCTTTGTTTTGCTTGAAAAGAAACATTTAGTCATTATCTGTTCCACCCTTCTGTAAATAACATCACTGGAGAAGTCCAGTGTTTACCGACAGCTCCAGGGCCTGGCCAGAGGGTGCTCCAGCCTTGGGAGGAGCTTGTGGAAATAGGTTTATTTCAAATTATGGCACTCTGTGTATCTCTACAGGGCTGTAAGGAGAAACTTCTGGTGTGAGGGTGCCCAGAGAGGTTGTGGAGAACCACAGCACAGCCCCACCTAGGTAGGTGCTGTTAATGCAGGGATGTTACAAGATGGCGGCAAAGGAGAGGGAGCAGACAACAGGCCTGAAAATGGCGGGAAAGTCTTCTGGGGAAGACTGTCACTACAACAGTCACTCAGCTCATTGAATCTAAGTGTGGAGGCAAAGACCTGCCTGTGAAGGAGGTTGTGGAGAGGTGGGTGCTGGTCTGCTCTCCCAAGTAGTGACAGGACAAGAGGAAACGGCCTCAAGTTGCTCCACTTGAGGATATGAGGGAAAAAACTCTTCCACACAAGGGTTGTGAAGGGCTGTGCCAGGCTGGGCAGGGCAGGGGAGGAGTCCCCACCCCTGGAGGGGTTTCCAAGCCCTGGAGATGTGGAGCTGAGGGACAGGGGTTAGTGGTGCCCTGGAAGAACTGTGTAACAATTGGACTGGATGAGCTTAAAGGTCCCTTTCAACCAAATTAATTCTATGATATCTAGAAAACAAAGTGTCACTACCACAAACAAGCCAGGCGATGTACCAAGAAACTGCCAGCTGGACATGCTATTAAATTACAATTATTGTCACTAAAGGAGAGCACTTTCCAAAGGAAACTAATACAAACTGAAACACTGTCAGTTTAATCATGCTCCCATGAAAAGCAGCAGCCAAGCTGATTACAGCTTTAATGATTAAAAGTTTCGGTGTCTTCTAATATAAAATATGCAATTTTTAGTAAATGGAAAGACACTACAGCCAGTGGTGACATCCCACCAGCAAGGAGACATCACTGATGTGCCTTTTACTTTATATATAAAAGAACATGACACCTAGTCCAAGTACAGTAAAATAATCTCTGCTCTGTCACAGGCTCAACTGCTGTATCCAAATCCAGCATTTTGTTTAGTANACAGCTCCAGGGCCTGGCCAGAGGGTGCTCCAGCCTTGGGAGGAGCTTGTGGAAATAGGTTTATTTCAAATTATGGCACTCTGTGTATCTCTACAGGGCTGTAAGGAGAAACTTCTGGTGTGAGGGTGCCCAGAGAGGTTGTGGAGAACCACAGCACAGCCTCACCTAGGTAGGTGCTGTTAATGCAGGGATGTTACAAGATGGCGGCAAAGGAGAGGGAGCAGACAACAGGCCTGAAAATGGCGGGAAAGTCTTCTGGGGAAGACTGTCACTACAACAGTCACTCAGCTCATTGAATCTAAGTGTGGAGGCAAAGACCTGCCTGTGAAGGAGGTTGTGGAGAAGTGGGTGCTGGTCTGCTCTCCTAAGTAGTGACAGGACAAGAGGAAACGGCCTCAAGTTGCTCCACTTGAGGATATGAGGGAAAAAACTCTTCCCCACAAGGGTTGTGAAGGGCTGTGCCAGGCTGGGCAGGGCAGGGGTGGAGTCCCCACCCCTGGAGGGGTTTCCAAGCCCTGGAGATGTGGTGCTGAGGGACAGGGGTTAGTGGTGCCCTGGAAGAACTGTGTAACAATTGGACTGGATGAGCTTAAAGGTCCCTTTCAACCAAATTAATTCTATGATATCTAGAAAACAAAGTGTCACTACCACAAACAAGCCAGGCGATGTACCAAGAAACTGCCAGCTGGACATGCTATTAAATTACAATTATTGTCACTAAAGGAGGGCACTTTCCAAAGGAAACTAATACAAACTGAAACACTGTCAGTTTAATCATGCTCCCATGAAAAGCAGCAGCCAAGCTGATTACAGCTTTAATGATTAAAAGTTTCGGTGTCTTCTAATATAAAATATGCAATTTTTAGTAAATGGAAAGACACTACAGCCAGTGGTGACATCCCACCAGCAAGGAGACATCACTGATGTGCCTTTTACTTTATATATAAAAGAACATGACACCTAGTCCAAGTACAGTAAAATAATCTCTGCTCTGTCACAGGCTCAACTGCTGTATCCAAATCCAGCATTTTGTTTAGTAAATTAAACAATTTTTTTTTTTTAAATTAAACAAAATGAACTAAAGTATATGCTTAAATATGTATTTTTACCTTTTGATGCTAAAAATAAAAGATGGACACATTTCTAAAGTCCAGGTAAATATGCTGCACACTGCAAGAGGGTGCCCAGGGATGGGCCTACTCATGGGAGGTCATTTCTTCACCAAAAAGCTCATATAAAAATTGTCAAAACTATTCCCAGATCAGCTTTGCAAGGATTTTCACTAGAAATTAAACTCAGAAATGTATTTCACATACAGTTTTTCCCATCATTTCACATTTACAAAGCTGCTCATCCTCACAGACTTACAGGTTGGAGGGACCTCTGGAGATCATCTGGTCCAACCCCCCTGCTCCAGCAGCTCCCCCAGAGCAGGGGGCCCAGGACTGTGTCCAGGCCCCTTTGGAAGCTCTGCAGAGAAGGAGACTCCACAGCCTCTCTGGGCAGCCTGGGCCAGGCTCCATCACCCTCATGGTAAAGAAGTTTCTCCTTATGCTGAGGTGGAACTTCCCATGTTCAGTGTCTCATCAAATTTCACATTTTCCCACCTCCAAACTTTGCCTCTCTCAGCCCTGACACAACACTTGAGGCTCCAACAGAGACAACACTCCAGTAATACAAGACTGGGCAGCCCTTGGACTTTTTACCTATTATTCCCCCCCCTTATCAGCCTGGAAACAAGTAGTTAAAACTAGATTCGTTTACTGAGACAAAAAAAACCCCATTTTACCCCATTCTCCCCCTCACAGGGCTGCCAAAGAGGACCCAGGGAAGTGGTTTCACCCTGTGCTGTCCCCGATTCCTCCCTGCTTCAGTGAAGAGCAAAATTAGCTTTTCATCCCTGCCTCTTCCCCTCCTACAAAAGGAGGGGGGCCTGCTCCCCACCAGAACCCCCCCTGCTGACAATGTGTGACTCCAGATAACTCCCCTGCTCCCCAGAACAATAGGAATAAACACGTTTGGTTGCTACCCAACCTCACGCCGTAAATTCCTGCCTTTGTTACGAGGCTTTTTAGCCAAAAGGTGGATTGTGCTCAATATAAACACTCCCTGCTTCACACGGCTTAAAAATAGAGCTGGGCAAAAAAAAACAGGAAGAGAAAGGAGTTTTAAGAAGCTGCTTCAGGTCCAGCTGAAGTCCTGCTCCTCACACCCTAGAAGGTGGGCACTGATTGCCACATGCCCACTGGACTTCACCACTTCTTTGACTGGATTTTACAAGGCATTGGGAATGGTTTCTCTCCAGAAAATTGGATTGTACCCTTGTGGGCTGAGTTCTCCTCACCCTTTAGATTCATGTTAGGAACCCACAGCATGGTAGGGGTTGGAAGTGACCTCTGGAGATCAGCTCATCCAACCTTCCTGCTCCAGCAGGTCACCCAGGATTGACCACCTGCTTTATCACTGGACAACACTGACAGCAATTGCTGCTTCAAACTCACATGAAGGGAGGTTCTTGACCTGGTCCTTCCCAGGCCTACAGAATCTTAAAGGTCTCTTCCAACCAAAACAGATCTATGATTAACTCCTTGATGCTCTTGCTTAAGATGCACCAAGTAGACAACAGCTCAAAGCCAACGATTTCTCTGTGACCACTGCTAAAGAGAGGATAAAGAGGTCTGATAACACAGAAATAAGCTCCTGTTGAAGCATCCCAGCTTCTTGGAAACAAACAGCTCAGGGACCAGGAGGTGCAGCAGAAGACACCAAGCTAAGCTGATTATCCTTGACCCTCAGGAGGTGTTTGGCAGCTTGAACTCATGTCACTACAACTGCAATCAGCAAGTGGACTGCAAAACAGGTTTACCCTAAAGTCAAAGGCAGATGTGAAGCAGCAGCACTTACAAGACCATTAATTAGGGAATTAAGTATATCCTTAATCACCAACATACTCAACAATTTAAGTTTAAATAAGCAGTAATTAAACTCCAATCAGTGTTGTTTCACGGAGGTTATCACTGTGATTTTTTCCTTGTACAGCTCTCATATGGGCCAAAACCTACACAAATCACTACTTTTTACAAAGAAAAGTGTACACAAAGAAATTAATTACTTCAGAGACTATACTTCTAAAGAGTCAATTCTAAGTGGAAACCCTGAATAAAAGGTATTAAGTAGCTCGGATAACTGGTGCTACAAGAAAATACTGTTAATTATTCCATCTTTCAAATGCTTTGCTTATTTGTGTGAATAATACGTGGCTTAAACAAATAAATCCTTAGAAGTTGGGTTAAAATTCACCCCACAATCTAATCCACACATTCTCATTTCTACTCAGCTGCCATTAGTGGGGGTTATTTTGCCCACGTTTTTCATGATTCAACAGCAAGAGACCACAGTGTTGTTATCATCCTGAACTGTATAAATATTATTACTCTGAAATATCATCATTTGTTTTGTGCATTCTGTAGTATATTTTGGTTTGGTTTTCAGCCTGGCACCTTGTAGGTGTCCTACTAATGGAAGGGAATTAAAAGGCATTCACAAGCAGGCAGGTGCCCAACTGGATGGGATTTAAAACAGAACAAAGAAATAAAGAAAACAACAAAGAAAATCACACAATTATACAACTGAGGGACCCAAAACTGGGGGACCCAAAGCTGGGGATCCTGCTGGCTCTAAAGCAACAAATATTACTGATCTAAATCAAACTGGAAGACTCTACCACAATAAAATCTATTGGCATTCACTTCAAGCATCCCTAATGAACTGGAAGAATGGGTGAGTTTATTATAGAGAAGCAGAGGTAATTGACTGAAATCAATAGGAGAATTTCTAAATTGCTTCAATATAATTATTTCATCCCCATCCCAAGCGTGTGTGTGCCTGCATACATTTCACACACTTCTATAAATACAAGTAAACACATAAACACAGCCATATATATGTAAAAACAAACATTTAGCATCATCTACAAAAGTATAACTAGGATAAAGATCAACAAAACATATTTTGATTGAGTCAAAATGATGATTACGAGCCAGGTGACTATTATGAGAAACAAAATTCCATCCAAAGTGGGACATACCTGATAAAAACTGGGCCAGAAAGTGCTAATTGCCAGCTCTGCCCTGCTCCACGTGGCAGTGAGGGAGGTGTTCCACACGGGGCTGCCAATAGGACCATCATTCACTTTCACATAGATGTTCAAGGTGCCAGGGCTGGAGCCACTCTTGCTGGACACATAGTAGTGGAAATCAATGCAGTGAGTGTCGTTCTCCTTCAGGTGGGGCAGCAGCAGGTGAGCCTTCTGGCCTGCAAACCTCCCCGAGGTGTTCACCAGCATGAAAGAACCTGCAAGACAAAGCCACCAGGTCAATGCCTCCTTCAGTTCCCTCTCCCTAATAACATCATCTGCAATTAAAGTGTCATTTAAAAAAAAAAAGAAATCATTTTGCTTTGCTTCTACCAACAGTAATTTGTATGTGGTAGGGATTTAATGTGAAATTACTGTTGAGAATCTCAAGATACTTTTTAGAAAGCTAGTAAATATTAGAATAGGATCATAAAATCATAGAATTGTTTGGGTTGGAAGGGACCTCCAAAGGTCATCTGGTCCAACCCCCTGCAATAAGCAGGGACATCTCTACCTAGGGCAGGTTGCTCAGAATCCTTCCTTTACAGTTGAAGGAAAAGAAACAAAAAGAAATCCACTGAAATTATCTGTGCTGAAGTTACAGATGTTAGAATGGAAAAAATTGTAGGTCCCAGCTACCTGAGCAGTTCTGTGGAGTTTGTGTGGCAAGGTTTTGGTAGTGGGGGGGCTACAAGGGTGGCTTTGGTGAGAAGCTGCCAGAAGGTTCCTCCATGTCCATAAAGCAGGAGGTGCTCCAGGTGTTAGAGCAGAGATTCCTCTGCAGCCCATGGTGAACACCATGGTGAGAGGCAGCCTGTCCCCTGCAGACCTTCACATGCAGCCCATGGAGGTTAACAGCAAGCAGACCTCCACCTGCAGATCGTGGAGAACATGGATCTGCCTGAAGGAGGCTGGGACCCTGTGAGAAGCTCCCACTGGAGCAGCTTTGCTGTCAGGACCTGCAAAAAACCCTGTGGTGGACACATGCTGGAGCAGCGTGTTCCTCAAGGACTACACCCCATGGAAGAGACCCACACTGGAGCAGTCCATGAAGGACTGCAGCCTGGGGGAAGGACTCGTGTTGGAGAAGTTTGTGGAGGACTCTCCCATGGGAGGGACC
The DNA here is from genome assembly GCA_013401335.1 of Brachypteracias leptosomus. Classification (NCBI taxonomy): domain Eukaryota; kingdom Metazoa; phylum Chordata; class Aves; order Coraciiformes; family Brachypteraciidae; genus Brachypteracias; species Brachypteracias leptosomus. Next base: position 51,988 of record VYZX01020464.1, on the reverse strand, counting down.
CCACAATGGAGCAGGGGAAGAGGGTGAGGAGTCCTCCCCTTGATGAGGAAGGAGCAGCAGATCCAACATGTTATGTGACCACAACCTCCTGAACTGCTGAGGAGGAGGAGGTGGAGAAATCAGGAGCAAAGTTGAGCCTGGGAAGAAGGGAAGGGTGGGGGGAAAGGTCTTTTAAGATTTAGCTTTTATTTCTCATTACCCTTCTCTGTTTTAATTAGTAATAATTAACCTAATTTCCCCAAGTTGAGTCTGTTTTACCTGTGCTGCTAATTGCTGAGCCACCTCCCTGCACTTATCCCAACCCTCTCTGAAAATGCAGCAGCTTTGGTTGGGCCCTCACTGATTGTGATGATTATTATCACCTGGCCCTGATTGTGATGATCATCACCTGGCCTCAAGAGCTGAGAATGATGAAAACACCCAGCAAGGTTTGCAGGGAAAATAAAATAAATAAAAAAAAGGCAGGGGGTGAATTTTACACCATGGCCCCAACTTCAGCAGCGAACAACAAGAAATTCAAAGGTACATTCAAACAAAGGTGTGTTCAAACAACCCTCACACCAACAGCTACTCAATTTATTCCCTATTTTTCAGTGCCTATTAACGTGTTTCATGGAATTGCACCTTCAAAATAATCATGTTACAGAACAAAAGTGCAGCTAAAGAATTTAAATCACTGTATAGACATTGCACTAAAAAATTACAACATGATTGTCAAGGCATTCATCCTTCCGGGGTGAACAAACCCAGGGGAAAGAATTCCTATTAATACACATATTATGATATCAGGGAATGAAATAAAATTCAACACAGTGCCTACTTTGGAAAGCAAACAGATCAGTAAAACACATACTAGAATTTAAACTCTTAATTTTTCACAGAAGCCAAGAAAAAGGTTATAGCTGCATGCTCTAAATGCACAACTAAGTGTTCCCACAAAATATAAGCACATACACTTCTCAAAGAGTTATTAGAAAACAATTTTCTCATTTTTTTTTCCTTTCTTTAACTTTGCTAAGTGATGATAGTTGGAATTTCCAAGAGATGCAACCCCCCTAAGTCATTTCTTGAAGCAGAATGTGCTTAGAGAACCTGGGTTCAGGCTGCACCTTTATATTTCTAGATATATATAAATAATTAAACTTGTTTAATTACTCAGTAATACAGTTACTTTAGATTACTTCTCAAGCATAACTCCTCATTAATCTTCATTCTTGAGAAAATGACTGAGTTTGCAAAGCTGAATATCAATGTTTAGCTCTAAACTACAGCAGTTGCTCAACCACCCAAACCCCCTCCCAGCCAAGAAGGTGGATTTAGAAGAGAAGAGACCCAAGGGATGAAATAAAAGGATTTAATTAAACAGCCAAACCAAGACCAACGCCAGTATAAAGGAAATAAAGTCATACTCAGCCCAGCAGATCTATCAGTGCTCACAATAACCAGGAGAGCAGCCTCAGGAGAAGGGAGCAGCAGGATCAGGAGGAGCCCAAGCAAAATGTCTCCTCCTCAGCAAACCTCCCCCTTTGGGCTGAGCAGGTCGTTTATGGGATGGGACACACCTGGAGCCAATGTGGGGCAGGTGACTCCAATCTGCTAACGACCTCAGCACCATCAAGGTGGGACCTGATGATCCCAGGGGTCCTTTCCAGCCTAAATGATCCTATGACCCGCAGAACATGCCCTGAGATTCTGACCCAGCCAAAGCAGGACATTGATAAATTGGAAATTAATTGTAATACAAAGGAATGGGAATGTTTTAATTCCCCAAATGCATCGCTCTGAACTATCTTAGATTGGACATTAGGGAGAAGTTCTTTGCTGCAAGAGTGGTCAGGCACTGGACAGGCTGCCCAGGGAGGGGCTGGAGTCACCATCCCTGGGGGAGCTTTGAGACATGGGCTGGGGGTCAGGGAGGTGTTGGACAAAGACTGGACTTGCTGATCCTGGAGGTCTTCTCCAACCTAAATGATTCTACACCTAGTTCTCAATATAGATCTTCCCACAAGAAAAAAACACCCTAATATGTATTAAAAACATGCATTAAAATATGTATTTAAAAGCATAATCACCAGACAGAAATTATATGTAGTTTACTGAAAGCCATATGGTGTGCATAATGAGAAATAAAAATTGAATGCATTAAATTCTTTCCTATAATGTTGGTTTTTTTCAAACCTACTCAAGTTATCTTCAGTGTTAAGTCGTGTAGAAATTCCCTCTTTCAACTCCGACTGCTATCATCTGTTAAATGGATTGCTGAGAGTTATATAAAGCATGTAGATAAACTCAATACACAAATAAACAATTTGGATTAAAAAAAATTTTAAAAGGGAGGGTTCTCAGCTATAAAAAAAGGGAGACAAGATCAATGAAAAATCCCACAGCATAAATCAGTTCTCCAGAATTATTTATCATATATTTGGGCACATGAGAGACACATACAAAAAATAACTGCAACTATTCCCTGGTGTATCTACTAGGAAAGGATGATCTGTGAGGAGCCCTGAATTCCCCAAGAAAACAGGTTAAATGATCATCAATTCTGAAGAGGTAGCAAATGCACATATTAGGATAATATATTCCTTTTAAAGTGACTAATTTCCCTGGATGTCCTTTGGTGTTTAAACACATGGCTGGTGATTGTTTCCTCAGTCAAAAAGTTTAAATGGGATTTACTGGGGTTCAGTGCTCAGGTCTACCTGCAATTTAATAATTGGGAAGTACACACTGAAGTCAAACTAAGAGTCAAACCTAAGGTGGCTGCTGGTGCTCAGCACCCATTAAATTCAGGCTTTTTTTAATCCACAAATTTGCTCAATCATCCATATTTCATGGTTTTACCCAGGGGGTTGAAATCAGCAAATGTGCTGCAGTTGTTTACACTTCCTCCCTGCAAAATGTTCAGCAGCAATTCGGCAAATATTTGGTTCATTAAACTACTAATTCTAAGGAGATTAAATATTTTTAAAAGAAAATGGAGAGTAGAGTAAATGGGCAAGTGAACATCCTGGTAATTCTCATTAGAATCAATGGAGTTTTTCTGTGAATTGAGGAGGAAAATGAAAGAAAAATGAAATTTTGTACAGAAAAAGATGCCCAAAAGGCAGAATGACATAAAAATGGCAAGAAAAAAAAATAAAGTATTTATTTAAAATAAAATAAAATACCTGACAAGTGGAAAAGCAACATCTTGTCCTACAAGAATGATGGGAATGGCACAAGAGAGACTTTCCAGCCCCTTCTGCAAGTTTTCACCGTGTCACCTCACCTTGTTAAGAGACACTTGTTATACCTGGAATGTCAAATGTGATGAAATCCAAGGTGGTGTCATTCTTCATGCATGAGCAAAATGTGAGGAGTGAGCAAAGAAAGTTTCTGTGGTGATTTTTCACCACTCTTATGCATGGCTGGGGACAAATGATTTGTTTTCCTTCCAGGCTGTAGCAACAGACATGATCTACCCAGGTTAGAATCCTAATCCTGTTGTCATTTCATTGATACAACAATAAACAGAAGTTAAAAATGGTGTTTAACTTTGATTTTGACTCTCTATATTTGACAAATGTCCTAGAGGAAGGAAAGTAGAAAGTTGGATTTGAATAAGAGCTTTTCTATGTGTTCTCTTATTAATAAAACCCCCTTCAGGTGCAGGAAGATCTCTCTGTAAGGCTGGAAGGGATCAAAAATGCTGGGATTAGGAACAAATTCTTCCCCACAAGGGTTGTGCTGGGGTCCCCATCCCTGGAGGGGTTTCCAAGCTGGGGAGATGTGGTGCTGAGGGACAGGGGTTAGTGGTGCCCTGGCAGTGCTGGGTTAGTGGTTGAACTCAACGATCTTAAAGGTTTCTTCCAACCAGGATGATTCTATGATTCTATACAAGGAGTTTCTTTTTATTAACAAAGCAGCATCCCCTAAAAGCCACCCAATTCCACTGACATCACTCATGAGAGCCAGCTACCAGTAAAATACCACTGATGGTGACTACTGGGAGTGCCCAAGACTAAGTATGAGCCTGTCCAAGATGAAGTGCAAGGCTCAAGCTTTAGTGGGTCTCGTATTTAGACAAGGTAAAGTCAATATATGTGTTCATTCTATTTTATTAACATGCATACAGACCATCTTGGAAGTACTACAGAAAGCAGAAACCTGAATTTAACAACAGCCAGCCTTAGACTTCAATTCCCAGAGATAGAAAACTGAAGAGGTTTTGTCTTCAGTATTTTTTCCTACAATAGTAATTTTACAGGTAAATAAAAATATCTTTCCAGGTAACATTTGAAAGTTATGGAGCTGCTGGGCTTTGAGGAACCTCTCAAAGCATGACTACCTAAAGAAGCCAGAACTTTTGCCCAGGTGCACCACCTCCAGATACCATGCAGGAGATAACTCACATAGAGTCATAGAATGGTTTGGGTTTAGTGCCAAGGCTCTTTCCCTGCCCTTGAGGGCCACGCTCACAGATGCTTCCTTGCCTCCTCTATTCCACACAAGGCCCAGCTCCACCAGTTGATTCTTTGGCTTGTGTACCTGCAGTGAGACTGGAAGAGATCTGCCAGACATCTGCTAGAGCTACCCTAAGCAAAAGATGGGAAGGCAAAATATAGGATTCAGCAAAGCAAGGATTAAAGGAATAGAAGTGGTAACGATCAACAGGGGAAGAGACAAACAGGTCTTGCTAAGAAAAAAAAAAAGAGCTTAGTTTTACAGTTGGAAGGTTTGCAAGTATTGCTGCAAAGACAGCAGCTGAAGATATAAAAGAGTTCTGAGAAGTGCTTAACGCAGCAAAGAGCTGATTAGAGCAGCATTACAGCACACATCAGCACGATTAAAAGCCGAATAACTGCAGCAACGGTTAATGAAGACATCCCAGTAAACAGGGGAGGGAGGAGGTTCTCCTAGTGGGATTCTCTTCAGATCACACTTAACTGAGATGCTATTTCACTTCTTTAACAAGTTGTGCCTCTATTGTTCTCATGCTTTGAATCACAGAATTGTTTTGGTTGGAAGAGACCTTTAAGATGATCAAGTCCAACCATTCCCCCAGCACTGCCAGGGCACCACTAACCCCTGTCCCTCAGCACCGCATCTCCACAGCTTGGAAACCCCTCCAGGGATGGGGACTCCACCACTGCCCTGCACAGCCCTTCACAACCCTTGCAGGGAAGAAATTGGCCAACCTCAACCTCCCTTGGTGCAACCTGAGGCCGTTTCCTCTTGTCCTATGCTTGCTCCTTCCCAACCTTGACCCCTGCCTTTGGTCACCACATTAACAGGTGCAGACACAGTGAGGGCAGCAAGTAAAACTGCAAGCCAGTGATCAACTTGTAGTTTATTATAACTTGGCATTCAAAGCCTGAGACAGTTGTTTTGTCACTGAAGCACCTGGAAAACAAATCAGCCCAGGCCAACAATGAATGGAAAGTCCTCCTCCTTTCCCAAGCATGTTCTTTGCTGCACCACCAGATAAATTAGCCTTTATTTTTGTAAACCACTCATCCGTGCAGTGCAGCATTTAAGAAATAACACTCAGGAGAGCGGCAGCAATCAGCCCTCCCACGTTTCTGGGGTAAGGCAGCTCCTCTTCAGGGAAAAGTAAATGCAAGGGAGGGGGGAACGTGGGTTGATCCTGCACGTTCTCCTTATTGGCAAGGGCCACCTCCAAGAGCAGGGTTAAGTGCTACTGGTGCTCTCCTCCCTTCCCAGTGACAGGCTGAAAGGTTTGTTAAACACAGAGGTTAACACAAAAAGCTTCCCAAGGCCCAAAGACAGTGAGCTCTACAACTTTTATAGACATTCCATTTGGTTTCAGCTGGAGGTTGTGAGGTTAATGGCTGAGTGGTGATCATACCCAGGTATGCTCTTCCCAACCACACATCACCCCAGCTAGAAGTTACTTGTCATTCAAAAGCAGCCTCTCCTTGGATCTCCTGCACACAACGTCCTCTGGAAAGGGCATTGCCACCATTCCTACCTACTGACAAAGGCAAATTGTCACCACCATGCTTATCAGGTGAGTAAACAGCTGCTAAGGTGCTACAGGGATTGGTATCTGCAGGAAGATGGGACATGCAAATGGAATTCATCCTTTAAATTCCACTCAAATGCCTCTTAGTTTGTCACAGACCTGTAAGACAGCAAAGAAAATGCCACAATATCACCTATGGCACCAAATCCCACAGCAATTCAGAGCCTTCTGACAGATCAGTAATTTTAGAAGAGTATTGGCCTCCAGGACTGTCCAGTTACTGGAGTAAATTTGGGTTTATTATGGAACGTAACTCTGCTCTATATGAAGAGTCATATATCTATTCATATATCTTTTATATATATGTGTGTGTATAGAATCATAGCATTGTTTAGGTTGGAGGAGACCTTTAAGATCATTAAGTCCACTGCCAGGGCACCACTAACCCCTGTCTCTCAGCACCACATCTCCACAGCTTGGAAACCCCTCCAGGGATGGGGACTCCACCACTGCCCTGGCACAGCCCTTCACAACCCTTGTGGGGGAAAAATTGTTCCTCAGCTCCAACCTAAACCTCCCCTAGTGCAACCTGAGGCTGTTTCCTCTTGTCCTATCCCTTGTTCCCCAGCAGAAGAGACCAGCACCCACTATAATATCAGTGAAGTATTGCATTAGTGGCCTGACTCTGCAGAGGAATTGGAGACTCATTATATCTCCATTCCTGGATTTCTTTCTCTTTTCAGTGCACTTACGCCTGTGCCACGGAGGCAGCTGACAGCATTTCCTACAAATTGGTAGAGAAAGCCCCATTTCACTGAGTTTTGCTCCTCTTCAGGATCCCACTGCACTTAGCAATGATAGAGAGAAGAGTGACATATCTTAAGGGTTCACATTTCCCTCCTCCCACCTTATTGCCAAACTCTACAGCAAGTAAAAAGCAGAGAGTGTTTCTTATCCAAGGTCTCATATGACAGGATTACATCAGAGGGTTTCAGTACATCACCAAAAAAATCACAAGAAATTTAAGATACGAGTATTTCATTTCCAAAAAGAACATATTTAACTATTAATCCCACATTCTTGAAACCTCAGTGCTAAAATAAAAGTATTAAGATATGAATTTGGGCCTGATTCAGCACTGAAATAAGCCTCCAATATCCACAACTCTCCAGCCCAGAAACTGGATTGTCACTTAAAACAACAACAGAGTTGGGTTTTTTTCCCTAGAAGGAAAGTGTAAGACTCTAATTAACACAAGGGCTTAATGATGTACTTAAGTACCATCCAGGAGAGCACCTGGATCCTCACTTAATTTGCCTTCAATAGGATTAAAAGGAGAAGGTGCACAGATAATGTTTGTGCATGATGCTTTCTGGAGCTGGGAGTTCCTGCTGGCCCAGGAACCTGACATCTCACAGCTTAGTTAAAAACTGTTAATTAAAACACCATCGTAGTCACACATAGTATTTTCAGAAATACCTCAATGATACAGAAATCCTAGAGCTGATTTCTCGAGAGCTGGTTTGCCAGCAAAGCACAGTTTAGTGAGAGCAATTTAGGAGATGCCACCTGTAGAATTACATTGATAAATATATATACACTGTGTATATCAGTAGAGCATCAAAACTCATCCTTGCCCTGAGAAGGATGTGCTAATTAATACAGCAAAAATCAAATTTTTAAGCCCTGAAACTACTTTTCCTAATAACATCCAGGCATTTCTCAGAAGACTTGTAATTCCCAAAGTACCCAGAGTGAATGAACTGTGAAGAAATACATTCAGCCCCATTCCATAGAGTGTTTTCAGTTAATTTAATTAATTCAGTTAATTTTATATTAAGGGTGGTCCATATGAAAAGTTAAGGCTTGGTAGCAATGCTCAAGCTAAAAAAGTTTGGGTAGCACTGACTTAAATTCTTGAATTTTCTTTTTCAAGCCCAGAATCTAATCTAGATGTTAATTATTAAGGCATTTGAGTGATTCTGAAGGGGGAGGAGGATAAATAAGTGTTTTCCCTGCTGTGAAAGAGGAATGTGTATTGACACGTATATAAAATACAGAGCAGAATCAAACAAAAACCAAATGAAAAGATAATAAATGTTCTGCACTTCTCTACTTCACTGGCTGTGGCTCACCTTTAAAGCTTCTAGGCTGAAACTTGGGCAGGGTAGCAGAATCCCCTGGATTTAATTACATATTAGTCAAACAAAACCCAGGGAACTAAAATGACAATTTGGGGGGATCATCTCCCCCTCTTCTGCACTAATTTTAGCCTCATGAGCCACTCTGCTGCTCCATTTTAATGCATCTTCTCCAGCACTACAGACCTTTTATGTTGTTATTTTGAAAGCCAAATACATGATACTTCACTGCAGAAGACAAAAATCTTCATGGATACGACAAAACATTATCATAATGAACCAGATTACACTCAGACATTAAAGGAAAATGAAAATCCTACAGTGAATAATTGCTAGACTCAATTATCATTTACAATATAAGAAATACTTGGTGGTTTATTCAGGCTACAACTCGGTGTCAAAAGCAGGAATGCAAAAAAATGGTGATATAAATTCAATTTTTAGGCAAGCAACTTGGCTTTGCTGGGGACGCTGCAGCTTTTTTTTTCCTCTCATCTTGCCTGTTGCCTTATTTTACCTAATATAATTATTTTGCCCAACAAAATTATTTTCCCTAATAAGATTTTTTTGCCTAACATCATTTTGCCCAACAAAATTATTTTCCCTAATAAAATTATTTTGCCTAACAAAATTATTTTTCCTAATAAAATTATTTTGTCTAAATTATTTTGCCTAACAAAATTATTTTATATAACATAATTTAATTTGTTTTACCAAGACCAAATTTGCAACACCACAGCTCCTGGAGTTTTTCCTTCCAAGCCTGGCTACCTTATTTTGTGAATATTTTCAAGCATTTTAGTGGTGAAGCTTCAAATAAATGAAATGTGCATCAAATTATAAAGAGTCATCTGCAAGCAGCCCAGGAATCACTTGCCAGGGAAATCGTAGCAGTGGTAGAATGTCCTCAAACTAAAATCTTCACTTATAGACCATATATATATTTTTTAATTGGCTGCTATCACAAGCAATACCTACAATTCTGGGATTTATCAGATAAAAATAATAATATAGTCTCCATCTTCCAGCGTAGTGTGTATTGGAGGGTATTTTGTGTGTAGGAAGATCTAGATTCAAACCAAAATGGAGATGGAATTGAAGGAAAGAAAGAAAATAAGGAAGTTTAGATTAGAAATTAGGAATTAGGAAGAAGTTCTTCACTCTGAGGGTGGTGAGACCCTGGCCCAGGTTGCCCAGGGGTGCTGTGGATGCTCCATCCCTGGAGGTGTTCAAGGCCAGGCTGGATGGGGCTTGGAGCAACCTGGTCTAGTGGGAGGTGTCCCTGCCATGGCACAGGGTTGGAACTGGATGATCTTTGAGGTCCCTTCCAACCCAACCCATTCCACGATTCTATTCTATGCCTGCACTAACTTTTGAACTAAATCTGCTGGCAATTAATCCTCTTTTTTCTCTCTTCTCTAGGTCTCTGGAGATAGAGAGGGAGGGTTTTAATGATTTGAAATGTACTTATTTTTAAAAGAAAGGAAGATTTTCAGTCAGGCAGCCACATCACCCATTCCCTAACACTCCAAGTTGATTTTCTGTGCAGACTGGAGCTTGCCAGACCCCACCGTGTGATGAACAACTCACAGAGCAATGGATCCAGGCTATTCCTCCTCCTTGCTCATCACTTTGATAAGGCTTGTCATGATCCGGGAGGTAAAACTCACTGAGCTTCAACAGAATGTAAAGTTAATTTCCTGGAAGAATAATAATGTGAGGGAGATTTGTATTAAAACCTAATTACTTGGACTTCATTATCACTTTGGGAGGTGGATGGGCTGATAGCACTGTTGTAATGGGGGTCAGTGAGAATGAATCAGTTCAGCCTTACAGATATTCCCCTTCCTCTCATCCCTTTGTAATATTCTGTCACCTTCTCTTGTATTTCAGTAATAAAATTCAGAGGGGTCGCCCCAGCAAAGTGAAAAATCAATGCCTGAGAAGTGTCACTGGCAGAGAAGCTCTTGAAAAGCATCACACAGAACTTCCTCTAGTTATAGGGGCCACCAAGATGAAAGAATTTCACTTTCAGCCTGGCTTGGCAGCTGAGAAGAATGGGTTAGAACCTCCTTGTTTGGTCAGAACAACCTCCTGAGTTGCCCAAACTCAGAAGGAAAAATTCTGGGATCTCTTCTGACAATGCCTATTTTAGGAGTGCCCTATGGCTTTGCTAGTCTAGCTCAGGGAAGTAGACAGAAATAATGTTGAAATTCTGTTTCCTCTAGAATCCTCTTCTTTCCTCAGACAAATACATTAAAACCAGCACTAAAACTAACTGAAATTACAATTTTTAAGCCTCTTTCACTGATCTTTGCACTTGATCTTGCTGTCCTGATACCCCCTGAGTGAACTTCTCATCAGCATTAGTCCTGAATTATTCTTTTCCAATCCTTCAGGAAAAAAACCCAAAGGCCTAGGAAAAGAATAAAATCCTATAAAACCATATTCCTTAAAGAACTGGAGTCTGTAATAACTATTTATTTTTATTAAAAGGTAGGATTCCTATGAAGGGATGGGAGGATTGAGTTCCCTACATTCTTATTTCAAAGTACTGATGCTTATTTCACACCCTACAATAACTAGTTTAAGATTGATATGTTTATATAACACCTATAAAGTGTTTATAAACACGGTTAGAACCTATTTATAAACACACTTGGAAAGTGTTTATAAACAGTTTAAATGTGTTATTCTTTCTGTCAATTTCCAGAGCTTCTTGTCCTGCCACATTCAACTCAACTTCTTCACTCCACCAGGACCATCAACCTCATCAACCCCTTTGGTTCCCTCCCCAGGTACCTTCTCTCTGACTCAATATCCACCAACCCACCCTCTTTTCTTTCTCAGCTTGGAAGTTCCCTCAATAAACACCAAAAATACTATTTCATACCTTGAAAATCTCAAATTATTTCCTAACAGATGGGAGAAGAGCAACTGAGCCCAAAAAAACTCACTTCAATTCTTCTCTCCAGCATCCTTTTTATTTCATGGCAGCTACAAAGATTTCTTTCTTTTCTTTTTAAGGAGTAAGACTCTAGTTCAGTCCATTAAAAAAAAAAAATGAAAAGAAAAAAAAAGAATCTGAAAACGCTGAAGATTTTCTGAGATGCTACTAAAAATGTTGCTTAAGGGTTCTCAAACAGACAAGAAAATCATTACCAGAAAATTACATTTTAATCAAGCATGGGGAGGAAAGCAGAAAGTGTTTTCTTCCCTACAACAGTAACAGATGCTGAAAGAAGTTAGAACCATAATATATATATATATATATTAGAATCAAACCATATAGATGGTTAGAACATATAGAATCATAGAAGGGTTTGGGTTGGAAGGGACCTTAGAGATCATTTAGTTCTAACCTTCCTGCCATGGCAGGGACACCTCCCTTAGCCCACAAAATAATTAAAATTCTCTAATAATAAATTAAAATAGAATTAAAATTCTCTAATATTAAATAAATTCTCTAATATTAAATAAATTCTCTAATATTAAATAAATTCTCTAATATTAAAAACCTAAAATTCTCTAATATTGCATTAAATAACAGAAATTCTCTAATATTGAATTAAATAACTAAAATTCTCTAATATTTAGCTTTAGATTGAATAAGGTTCCTAAGACCTAGAGAGAAACCTGCACTCCTTAATCCTCCCCCATCTTGCTTTTTATTTTCCTTTTAATTCTCTGAGGATAATGAGGAATGGAGACTTAGTACTGTAATTACTTAACAATGGCTCTGATACTTAAGTAGCACAGCTAAGTGGTATTTTAGGGCTGGATGTGTCACCAAAGCTCAGCTAATATGATAATAGAGTAATATAAACATTCACTAGTTAAAAAAAAACAGTTGGCATTTTAATAGAAAATCCAGTGGAATTAATTTGCTGAGGAGTCTACTAAAAGGTCTGTAATTTTTAGGGGGTTTTTATCCTTCTGTGGTGTTCTTCACACTAATATTTTGCAGGTTTTAGTCTCAAAATGGTCAAATTGATCCTAGAAAAGTCTCAATTCCTGCAAATGAGGGTGGTTGGTCACTGGAACAGGCTGCCCAGAGAGGTGGTGGAGGCCCCATCCCTGGAATCCTTCCAGGTCAGGCTTGATGGAGCTCTGAGCAACCTGCCCTAGGTAGAGATGTCCCTACTTGACCAGATGACCTCTAGAGGTCCCTTCCAGCCTGAAACATTCCATGATTCCATGAAATCATCACCCAAGCTGCTGAGAAGCATCAGGAGTGTTCATGAGCACCTGCACAGCAACTACATTCATAAAGATNAAAGATTTCTTTCTTTTCTTTTTAAGGAGTAAGACTCTAGTTCAGTCCATTAAAAAAAAAAAATGAAAAGAAAAAAAAAGAATCTGAAAACGCTGAAGATTTTCTGAGATGCTACTAAAAATGTTGCTTAAGGGTTCTCAAACAGACAAGAAAATCATTACCAGAAAATTACATTTTAATCAAGCATGGGGAGGAAAGCAGAAAGTGTTTTCTTCCCTACAACAGTAACAGATGCTGAAAGAAGTTAGAACCATAATATATATATATATATATTAGAATCAAACCATATAGATGGTTAGAACATATAGAATCATAGAAGGGTTTGGGTTGGAAGGGACCTTAGAGATCATTTAGTTCCAACCTTCCTGCCATGGCAGGGACACCTCCCTTAGCCCACAAAATAATTAAAATTCTCTAATAATAAATTAAAATAGAATTAAAATTCTCTAATATTAAATAAATTCTCTAATATTAAATAAATTCTCTAATATTAAAAACCTAAAATTCTCTAATATTGCATTAAATAACAGAAATTCTCTAATATTGAATTAAATAACTAAAATTCTCTAATATTTAGCTTTAGATTGAATAAGGTTCCTAAGACCTAGAGAGAAACCTGCACTCCTTAATCCTCCCCCATCTTGCTTTTTATTTTCCTTTTAATTCTCTGAGGATAATGAGGAATGGAGACTTAGTACTGTAATTACTTAACAATGGCTCTGATACTTAAGTAGCACAGCTAAGTGGTATTTTAGGGCTGGATGTGTCACCAAAGCTCAGCTAATATGATAATAGAGTAATATAAACATTCACTAGTTAAAAAAAAACAGTTGGCATTTTAATAGAAAATCCAGTGGAATTAATTTGCTGAGGAGTCTACTAAAAGGTCTGTAATTTTTAGGGGGTTTTTATCCTTCTGTGGTGTTCTTCACACTAATATTTTGCAGGTTTTAGTCTCAAAATGGTCAAATTGATCCTAGAAAAGTCTCAATTCCTGCAAATGAGGGTGGTTGGTCACTGGAACAGGCTGCCCAGAGAGGTGGTGGAGGCCCCATCCCTGGAATCCTTCCAGGTCAGGCTTGATGGAGCTCTGAGCAACCTGCCCTAGGTAGAGATGTCCCTACTTGACCAGATGACCTCTAGAGGTCCCTTCCAGCCTGAAACATTCTATGATTCCATGAAATCATCACCCAAGCTGCTGAGAAGCATCAGGAGTGTTCATGAGCACCTGCACAGCAACTACACTCATAAAGATCTAGAAATGGGGACTTCAACATTTCGATCCCCTTCAGCCCCAACCTGCACCACCCAAGAGGACTTAGAAATTTTAATAAATATATTTAGTACTGTTGGAAATAGTATCAGAGTATTAATGTTTATAATGACTGCAAAGCCAAATCAACCTGGAGACAACCCCAGGGCTATTTAGTGTCTTCAGCAATGACAGGGGTCAGGGAGATGTTGGACAAAGGTTGGACTTGCTGATCCTAGAGGGTTTTTCTGACCTAAACGGTTCTATCACTCTAAAACAAGGACAGGAATTGTCAGTTCACACAGAATTGAAACAAAACCAGGGAGGAGGCATCCTCAGAAAGGAGATAGAGGGTTCATTTTGTTCTGGGAAGGAAAACAAAGGAACATTTTAGCCTTGATTACAACGTCCTTGATTAATTTCCTTGCTTCCTGAGAAGCAGAGCCCCACTCCCTGCATGGTATGGAGCACAAACACTAGACTTCCACAACATACTATTACTTATTTGACAGGTGTGTTCAAACCAAGCCTCTTGAAGCTGTCTGTGTGTGTTTTACTATGTTATTATTACTATTACCTGAAGCAGAAAGGCTGTTTCCTACCCAAATAAGCAATATTTGGCATTAGCAGGCATGAGGGATAACAGAGGTCACCAACTTGCCATGAGGGAATGGGCTTTTATCATTGACTCACAGGGAACATCTTGTTACTAACACCTTCTTCTGGGGTTTTTTCCTATCTTTGTTTTAATTAAAAGAGGAATAAACTGTTCTCCAGATTTGCTAAACAAATAGGGGAAAAAAAAAAGCTCAGGCTGCCAGAAGAAAGAAAAGGTCTTTTCTCAGGAGATGCTCCTTAAACACGTGACCTTCACTACCTTTAACACCAAAATTCAATGCAGTTGTTTCTGGAAAAGGGTGAAGAATTGTTTCAACCCTTATGGCTGCACCATCTGCTCAGCAACGTGGCAGGTAGAGATGCAGGAGGTAGGTGGGGAAGCATTTCAAGGTCTGCCTCCATAGCCAGAAGGGCTCTTGAAGTCCCTGCAGACCTGCACTGCTACTGAACATGGTCCATATATTTCTATCCTATCAGGACAGAAACCAAATCTAGGACCCACCTGATTCCTTGTTTTCTCTGTAGGCTTTTTTTTCACTGCTGAATATCACCAATATTTGATGTCATTAGCTGCTGCAACATTATGACTTGGCTAATTCCCTGCACCTTTCTCCTAATTAAAGGCTTATCTACATCACTACATTTCCAATGAGGTCCAGGCAGTAGTTTGGGGGTTTTTTTCCTGCTGAAATGCAGTTGAAATGTTGTGACTCCTCAAAGAAGAACGTGGTACTTCAGCAATAACTATATTGCTTTAACACTGACAACAAACGTAGCCAGCTCTTTAATTCAGCTTATGGAATTAATGAAAGCCTTTTAATTGCTGCTTCTCTGAGGTCTGCAAACATACACAAGGGGATTAAGAGTATGTCTGGTATGTTGGGAAACATGATTGCTTTGAATAAATACAATAGAAAATAGAATCCATAGAATTTTCTGGGTCCTTCTGGCTCTGCAGCCTCCTGGCCACAGGACTGTCCTCAGCTTGGGAGCAAAGTCCAAGAGGTGACATCTGGAGACACCTGAAGCCACATTGTGGAAGTTCTAGGTAGCCCTACCCAGTCTCCTAAATGTGCTGCTTTGGGTTGAACCAGCTCCTTTCACTGAAAAAAATGCTGTTTATGCCCATCTAATTTCAACCACACAATTCAAAGGGAGATGCTAAAAATATATTGTCTTAAGCTGTGATAAAAGTGCTGTTTGGGTTGGAATAGGGGCCTGGGTTTGACTCTGATGAGGAAGAAGTTTTCTTCATCACTTCAGACTCATTTCAAATCCCACCCCAAGAACAAGTTCTCCATGAGTGGCAGGGTCACCAAACAGCTTTCTAATGCCACGTTGAATGACCTCTGCCTCCAATCACTCAAATCAATGACTTCTTGGCCACCCTTCCTACAGCCACCACTCGAGCTGCTAACAACACACCACCAGTCACCAGTGCCTGCCAACAAGTTAACTGCTGTAAGAAGGGATGAGAATAATCTCCCATAAATCTAATTGGGACAAGAATTCCCTCTTTAATTTCAGTAAGAACCTTTACAAGAATACCCCAGGAAGGTGACTCCCTGAGGGATCCCAATGCCTGTGCTCCTAAAGAGGAGTGATGGGGTCCAGCCCCAGCTCAGGGGCACTTTTATGGTGGCTCCAGCTATGTCATCAAATACAACAACTGTCTTGAAACATAAACTTCTAACTGAGGAAGGAACTGATCAGCCCCTGAAATGAGGCAGTCACACACTTTAAACCCCCTAGATGTGAGGAACAGTTTTGATCCACTCTTTATTAGTTTCTAAAGGGCAGGATGGATGAGGAGAAATCTAATGGGATAAGCACGAGACTGAAAGAAAAGCCCTGAAGACTGCAAGGAATTAAGGAGCTTTTTTTTTTTCCACTAGATTAATTACTAAACAAGAAAAAGCTTATCTAGGAATACTCTGATTATTCCTCCTCCTCCCCACCTTGCAGCTCTTGGAGGAGCATCTTCAGACTCACTCTTTATTCACAGTCCTCACGGGCTCTTTACTGGTCTTTTCCAGAGCAACATTCCAGTTGAGCAGAAGGTTCATAGAATGGGTTGGGTTGGAAGGGACCTTAGAGATCATCTAGTTCCATGGCAGGGACACCTCCCACTAGAGCAGGTTGCTCAAAACCTCCTGTTTCTCTACTCCAGTAACAATCCAACAAGGAGTAAATTAAAGTTTAGAAACTTTTTATTGTTATTTTTGATCCAGCACACCAATTTACATCAACAACTCAATCTCACAACAAACTATTAATGTAAAAAAAAATGTGTATATTAATGTATGCGTGGATGTTCCATGGCATGTTTTGTCCCACTGAGATAAGACCTCAAGCCAACATCTTCACCTACCCAAAGCTACACCTCTCCCCAGCCTCACGTGGCCTAAAATAAATGCCAGAACTGCTGAGCTTCCCCTTGATTGCCACCAAATGATATAAAATATTCTATATTGACAGCATTGGGGCACATTGCCTGAAATTAGGAATGTTAGGGGCATGAATTTTTTTCTCCTGACTACTGAGCAGAGAGTTCTGGTGTTACAACATAGTTGCACAAAGCATTTTGCTTCCAAGCCAACAATTCCTCACAAAGCATTCATCTGATTCATTATCATCTGGAGGGATTTTTTGTTTTTTTCTAAAATATGTAACTGAGAAAGTGCTGACGATGAAGTTGATACTTTAAGGGTATCATGTAACTCTCTGGCCTCACTGAAAACTAATTAAAATCATTAAGATGATGTTTGGAACAAGAACAGGAAGAAACTGTCGAGATGAAATGAGGAGGAAAAATTAGATAGCACTTGCCTGACTTGTGCCCTTAGACACACTGCTTCTCATCTGCACAAAAAAAAGAGCATTTCTTGCCCTCCCAAAGGGGTTTTTGACCTTTCAAGGCACCAACATCCAGAACCCTCCCCAGACTAACTCCTTCATCTCCTGACCCGAGACTACCAGTGCATATTTCACTTCCTTTATGGGCAGAAATAAAACTCCCTAAGCTCTAAACATAATTTATTACCAAATTTAATACCTTTTGACTTGATGGTCAGAACATTATTTCAAGTCTCCTGATAAAAAGGCAGGAAGACAAATAAAAAACAAGTTGTTTGACAACTGATAAATAAAAGGAACATATATATCATTTTCCCCTCTATAAAAATACCAATCCTAGGCTGGACTCTTGCCTCTGGGAAAACAAAACAGCCCCTGGTCAAGCCTATGGTGACCACAGAGAAGATCGATTTGAACCCCTTCTATCTACCAAGACTCAACAACAATCGCTTCCACAAAATCCAACTGGGGAGAGTCATGAATGAAATCTGGAATAGAAAGAGAGTTTCCAGTGGTGTGATTGAAAAAAAGAATGTATAGCTGGGACTGCAAGCCAGGAGGACTGATAAACTGTGTCAGCTCCAGCTTGAGAAACACCATTAAGCACTAATGAAAGAGTCCAGGAAATTTTTAGCACTCTGTGCCAAGAGCACTGGACAAGAGCCAGTTTAAAAAGGAATTTCAAGAACCTTTTTTATCTGGGATGATGAACTCAGCCTGGCATGAAGATCCAAGGGCTGGTCAGGGAAACTGAATGTTCATCTTGAAGCTGGGAGTCCTGCATCTGCCAGAGGAACCAAAGGCACTTCAGTTCAGAGAACCGTAGAATTGTTTGGGTTGGACTGTAGATATTTGTGTGGCTGAAGTTGGTGAGGGGTGACTGTGCTGCCAGAGGAGGTCTATGGCTCAGAAGAAGGCAAGAAGCGTTGCTGTGGAGTTAGGTCCAACTGCATGCAGTGCATAAAGCACATTAAATAATCTTACACAACTGTCTTTTCAACACAGCAAGTGCAGTGTCACTGAGGCCCTTTCTTTTGAGATACTTCTCAGCTTTATCTCTCACCTCTTCTTCATTCTCCATTTCCTTTCAGAACAGATTTTGATTAACATATCTTTCCATGAAAATGCTTAAGGTCATCCTTGTTTCATTGCTTACTATTCCCCCTTCTTCTGAGTCTTCCTGAGTAGTCACAGAATCCCAGCATGGTGGGGTTGGAAGAGACCTCTGGAGATCATCCGGTCTAACCTGCCTGCTCCAGCAGCTCACCCAGAGCAGGAGGCCCAGGACTGTGTCCACGCCCCTTTGGAATCTCTGCAGAGAAGGAGACTCCACAACCTCTCTGGGCAGCCTGGGCCAGGCTCCAACACCCTCACCCCAAACAACTTTCTCCTCCTGCTCCCATGGAACCTCCTGGGTTCCAGTTGGTGCCCAGTGCCCCTTGTGCTGTCCCTAGGCACCACTGACAAGTCTTGTCTGCCTACTTCTGGTACTCATCTTTCTGATGACACCAAGTCTCTATTTCCACTTCCTAACCTTTACATTCCCCACAAAAAACTCCCTTTGCTGTGCAAAACATCCCTCAGGAAAACCACCGCGAAGCTCTGAGCGCTGCAATAAACATCTGCAGAGGAAGCAGCATTGCAACAACAGTCCAGAAATGCTGAATAAACACAGAAACTAACGTCAGAGAGGAACAAAGCAAAATAAAAGACCCACCCGATGGCATCCCTTGACCCAGGGAGGGCTTTATGGGCGCGGTCACCTGATCCCAGTTGAGATCATCGTCATCCGACTGGCTGTAGCCACAGGAACTGAGCGGCTCGTCGAAGGTGCAGCAACCTGCCAAGGAACACAAGGAGGACAGTTAAACCTGGGAGCTCTACACCCCAAAATGCAGCAGGAATCACTATGGGATGGGTCATTTTTAAATGTCACTGCCCAGGGAGGTGGTGGAGTCCATCCCTGGAGGGGTTTCCAAGCCGTGGAGATGTGGTGCTGAGGGACAGGGGTTAGTGGTGACCTGGCAGGGATGGGTCAACACTTAGACTCAATGATCTCAAAGGTCTTCTCCAACCAAAATGATTCTGATTCTGTTCTACGATTGCCCACAAGAAAACAGAAAAGCTCCATTTTTTCTCTTTGGTACAGAGGAAACTTCTCCAGCTTTTTTTCATTACTCTCTTTATCACACAGGGCTATAAAATTGTGTTTTCTTTGATGTTTCACTCGGGTGAAGAATGACATTTTTCCTATCCAGGAAAACAAACACAAACCCTGCTCATGGAGATTTCAGGCCCTATTAAGGTAAATTCTGCAGCTGTTCAAACAAAATGAAACTTTGGGGCTATTCATCATTTTTTTTTATCTGTCCATGGGCACAGCAGGCTCAGCCTTGCCAAGCTGCAGTAAAAGAGGAAGCAGGCAAAAAAAGGACTTAAAAAACCTAAATTTTCCTAGAACGTTGGAAATGGCATTTCAGAGGAAAAGCAGAAAACCAAATTTCATTATATTTGGTAAGCTTCACTTAACTCCAGCCCAGCCAGCCCAATAGCTCGTCCCAGGGTGTGTTTGAGACTCCTGACAAGCACATAATTGTCAATAAAAATTCTTCTCACATGCAAACACCAAATAATTTCTTTTTTTCTTTTGTCTTACAGCACTACTGGTTTTTATAAACACATCACATTTGCCCTGCCCTTGGATATGGGTCATCCTACACTGCTGGAAGATACCTTTCCATAGGAAGTCTTCATTAGCTCTCCTTTAATCAGGGAAATTGGCTCCTCTGCACTCTTCTGTCCAATTTTAAGTGGACAAAACACTATCAGATAATCCATTAAAGAACCCACAACTCCAAACTAATTAATTCCACCCTCAACAATAAATATAAATTACCTCCCTCCTAAAGTTAAATAGAGAAATACAAGAGATCCATATAAATATATCCAATAACATCTGCAACAGTTCCACTGGGAATATAATATTAGAATATTCTAGTAGAATATTTTATTAGAATATTAGGCAGCTATTTACACATTTATTCTACTACTTGCATAAATATTCCTTCAAACTTCACAAAATAAGTTTCAGACACAAAAGCAAAACATCCACTTGAACAGATTTGTGCTTTTTCATAAAAAAAATTAAAAACCCCAAAGTGAAGGTGAAACTAAAGGTAGTTTCCTTGCAAAGCTGCTGCAAATGATGCTTGGACATAGATTTAAGCTTCAAGTAAACCAACCACAGCTCCATAAACGGATGGGTTAATGAATGTATTAGAAACTGGATGTAGCTGTTTGCCTGGATTTTGCTTTGTGGGTAGATTCTCAGCAAAAAAATTTAAAGAACAAGGATCTACCTGCTCTTTGAAAGGTGCTACAGCATCATATGTTGAAAGGACCTTCCAGATGTGGCACCTCAGAGATAGCTGGGGAAATAAGCTCTTCCCATATCTGCATGACACACAGGCACCCAAACTTCTTATTCAGGGTTTCACCAGCAGGGAGCTTGGAACACTTATTTTCCCTCAAAATACACCAATTACACCCTTCCAACCCCCACCACACTGGGACTTCTTCCACAACCTTTAGAGCCTGTTAACACTGGATTGAACACAACCTGTTTCATCAAATCCCATTTTGATCACTGAAATATTCTAATTCCACCCAACTGTCAGCACATTCTAAGTTTTGGGGGGTTTGTTGTGGGTTTTTTTGGTGCTGTCAAAACACTGCTGTAATATCCTGTTTATATACAAAGGGATTTCCTTGAGGAACCTGTCAGCACTCTCCTCATCTGCCAAGAATCTACCTTCACCTCTCACCTCCTCAAGCTAATAACCCTCGAGTGCCCTCAGAGCTCCATTACTCCCCTGGTGCTGCCCAATTTTAATGAGCCTCTTGTCTTTCCATCTCCCAGGAGCTTGTCTCCACCAAGCAACCTCAGGTGATGTGAAACCCAAGCATGATGTGAAACCCAAGTGTGGTTTCTTCACACCCCTTCCTCTCTGAGCCTTCCTCCTCAACCCATATGTGACCAATGAGCCATTTCAGCCCAACCTAATTTCACTTATTTATCCCAAACCCCTCCTTAGGAGCTCTGCTGTGGATTGTCCACACAATCTGCTTCCAGCTCTGCACCTCAGACAGGATTTAAGCTCTCCTTTAAGCATCCATCTCCATATCATTATCAATCCAAGTGCATTACTTGCCTGATGATTGTGAGAAAAAACACAAGTTTTCAGGGTGATTTCAGGGCTAATCTTTCCATTTGCTTGATGAGTTCTGCAGTTGGCCCTGAACACTGAGAGCATCCTGCCAGATAACAGCCTGCTAAGCTGGGATGAGAAATCCTGACCATTTACAACATATTTCTAGCTTTAAGTAAAAAATAAAGGCAGCATTAGCCTTGCTGGTCTCAGATTTTCAGCTATACCACCATTAAAACAGAAACAACAAACAAAGAAAACCCAAACACTTAATATTTCCATATAAAGGATTCTGCAATCTTAGAATTAAAAAAAAAATTAATATTTTCATAAAATACTGTTAAGATGGATTCTATACTTCCTACCCCATTAAAAAAATCAAAATATTTTCATAAAACTAACAATGCTAAGATGGATTCTGTATTTCCTACCCCATAAAAAAAAAATTAAAATATTTTCATGAAACTAACTGCTAAGATGGATTCTCTATTTCCTCTGCCCCATATATCAGCAAGTCTAGATTTGTGCAGAATATATTGAAGTTTATATTCTACTTTGTCAATGGATAGAGCGAGTGAAAAAATAGATGGGACACGTTGCTATTCATTCCATTTGTTGTCAGCCTGTCTTACAAATGGTATTTTTCCCTATAAATTTTAAGAGACATAGTTTATCATCTAATAAAACAAGCTGTTTATGTTCTTAATGTGTATACTGAGAATAAATGCCATAAAAGAAGTGTGCACACAAAGAATTCAGGCAGATGTTGAAGCCTGTGCAGCCCTTGATCTGCTAAATGAAGAATTCCCCCATCCTTATTTTGCATCTCCAGCTTTTCTGCTCTACTTCTCATTCAATCCAGGGCTTTCCAGGTTGTCACTCATGGTTTTGCTTTTTAAAGATCCCACACATCAACCAGGAGCTGCTCCAGCTGCAGCCCAAACCACTTGGTTCTGGGCTCCACCTCCAGCTCCTCCATCAATAATTCAGGAACAGATTGATCCCCCTTTAGCTCCAGCTGCCAGCACAACCCTTTGGATGAGGAGAGAGCAGGACCTTCACTGGCAGGTCCTACCCATTGACCTGCAGGACGTGCCCTGGGAATGAAGCAGTCAAAGAAGGTCCTGCAGGCAACTTCATCACATCATTGGTTGACTACATCAATAAGGCCTCTGGTCATTAGCAGCTGAATCCCAGCTCTGCTTGTTAAATGCAGGAAGCACAACCATGCCACAGGTATAAACAACTTTCTGCTTTTAAAGGGAGGGAGCTCCTGCTCTTTTGCTTTGCCCCTCCTTGTTTTTAGTCATCATCTCTTGCCATAAATCAGATTTTATTTCATTCATCGCAGCTACAACCTCCTCCAGCCTCTCTCCAGCAGGTCCTTTTCCCCTGGGCACCTTCCAGCCACCCTGCCCCAAGCCTGGAGAGCTGCAGGGGGTTGTTGGGACCCAAGTGCAGTCACAACATCCCCAGCACCACCTGGAGCCACTTGACATTCACCAAAGCTGACAAGAAAGAAATCATCAGGTCTTTTTGGTACAGCAAATAGTGCTGGTGAAGGTCCACCCCAAAAAATGAAGGAATAAAGCTGATTTTTAAAAGATCACACCATGAATCTCATGACAACCTCTCCAACCCCCACTGCTGCAGCCTTCTCACAGCTGCCAAATCAGCCACAGCTTCTGTGCTGTAAATCCTCTGCTAAAAACTCTAAATCCTTCCCTTTAAGGCCCATCTCTCCCTAATCTTTGTTCATCTCTCACCACGTTGCCAAAAGCCCCCTAATTAGTATCATATTAGGCTGCCTTTCACTGCTCCTCATCCTAATCAGTTGACTAATTACTTGCACATAATCTGAGTGTCAGGTTAGGAGATGGGTTTGGAATGAAGAGAAGCATGTGGAAGAAGTCCTTTGACTTGGGGGCATGGAAGATAGCCCATAGACAGCTACAAAACCCCACACAGCAGATAGGTAAAGTCAACCAGCCTTGCTCAAGGGGTGGAAAGGGCAAGAAAGATGCAGTCAGAGCTAACAGCAAACTTCCAAACGGGATAATCCACCCAAGCTGACAGCAAGAAGCTTTTACTGAAGAAGGCAAGTCAAGGGAAAGGCTGGATGGATTTCAAATGGGCTCTAGAAAGCAGCTGCTGCAGGAACTGCTGGAGGAGAAGGACACCACGGTGTTCTGCAAAGGTTAAGAAAAGAACACATCTGATTTTAGCAATATATGAAAATACCTGGAGATGTTCTGGGTGTATGAGAGGAAAAGCACCAGAGATGTGCCCCAAAACACAGACAGGATTAGTTAATCAAGGAGCAAGTGTAGAGAGAAGAACAGTGTAGAGAGCAACACTAAAGAGGAGTTAAGTGCCCCCAGAACTCATACAGCCCTGATCAGACTTCCTCAGTATAATGCTGGTGCAGTAAAGAGTAAGAAGAGATAACCCAGGGAAGATGAAAAGGAATCAATTAGGAACGGAATCCTTCTCAGTTTTGGGCCCCTCACTCCAAGAAGGACCTTGAGCATGTCCAGAAAAGGGCAATGAAGGTGGGGAAGGGTGTAGAGCAGGAGTGTGGTGAGGAGCAGCTGAGGGAGCTGGGGGGTTGAGCCTGGAGCAAAGGAGGCTCAGGGGAGACCTTCTCAATTCCCTGAAGTCCCTGGACTCCACCACCAAACCCACGGAGGAGCAGGTCCCTCTAAAGGCCAAGACACATTCACAGCAACGCTCCTTCCTACTTAGGTTTGGTTGCTGCTACTTCTGTGTGAGACACATACAACTCTTCATCTCTGCAAGTTTGTTTTTAAAACAGCTCAAATTAAATGTTTAGTAACAACTGTCAGAACTGTAACTCAGGGAGAGGCAGCAGAGAGCTGGTGGAGGAGCTGTGAGTTCCCAGACTCAACGCTCCCAATCCGCTCAGCCCGAAGTTGTTTAATAGGATTTAACTCACCCTGGAGTGTGGTTAAATAATTGTGATGGATGGCAGCTTGTCTCAGCTCCTTTCCATTTGTGGAATTATGATAGATGAATTAGGCATCTCATGGAATTTCAATGCACTCTCTTCTCTTCACCACCCCACTCAAGAAAGTCTAAACCCTACAATGTGAGACAATTATGATAAAGAAGCTGAAGGCCCAAAAATGGTTCAGATAAGTCCCTTGATATTAAGAGAAACAATAAATGTATGTGTGTAATTTAACTAACACTTACACTATTGCTATTTTAAATAAAGGAACTGAAGCTGTACCTGCTAAAAATGGTTGTAATTGGTGCTTTAGGAGAACTTTGGGGGAGAGAAGAAGAATGAACCAAACAACCCACCCCAAAAAAGACTTTGGGTTTGGGTTATTCTCTAGCATAGTATCAAAATCACCTGGGGGTGTTGAGCCTGGAGAAAAGGAGGCTCAGGGGGGACCTTCTGGCTCTCAACAACTCCCTGAAAGGAGGTTGGAGCCAGGTAGGGTTGAGATCTTCATAACCTGCCTTCAGCTAGGGGCATAACTTTGATTGTCCAAGTAGGACTCAGTGGGACAAGAATCTATGATTTAATTACCTATTTTCCTGTAATGTCTACGTGTAGCAATTTCTTCTGCCTGCTGTTTGACTATTAACCTCTCAAAGGAACAGCAGCTTGTCTCATGAATAGAAATTGGAGTTGTGAAGGAGACCTGTGCCAAAACCATGGTTCCATCTGCCCCGTGTCAGGAACACCTTAAAGGAGGTGTCTGAGACAGGAACAGCTCTTTCCACCTCTGCTCTGCCATCACTGGGGCTGCACTCTGTAATTACAGTGTCACTTGGGAACTGCTTAACCACTTTTATGCTTTAAGCTCTGACAGCCTCATCCTGAGCAGTGTTATCCTGGTTCTGTGGCACCTGCAGTGGTGCAGAGCTGCTGGAGGCTGCTGAGAGCACACAACGTCCTGCTCCAAAATTGGAGACAAAAAAGGAGCCTCTGGAATGAACTGTCAAAGCTCCCTGGAAGGGAAATGACTCAGATCAAACCTTCCACCGTGGGTGGGATCACTGGGGATGAATGGAGACTTCTGCAGGATGTTAATGCTGCTCCTCCGACAGGGAAACATTTCATATTTAATATAAAAATGCTTTTTGAAAGCTCCTGGCAGGCTCCAAGTGACAAGGTAGTTCCTAGGCACTGGGTATCAAGATAGGAGACATCAGAACCACCTGGGACAACGTGTTGAAGGCAAGCTATGAGGAAATGAAGCTAACACAGATTGAATTGGTCCCTGAGGTTGGGGTTTTTTTGCTTAGAAACCTTGTAAATGTCACATTTGAGTTTTTGCAGACTTTCCTCACAATGAGGCTCCTCGTGCTGCAGTGTGTGTAGCTGTCAGGACACGTTTGGGTGGCTGTGTCCCTGTCACTCAGACCAGACCATGGAGATCTGACAGAGCTACTCCTGCTTCATAAACTTTGCATAAATCTCTCCATCAAAGAGGGAGAAACTTGCTCATAAACTTAATAGTCTAGCTTTTTTTTTTCCTTTAAACTACCCATTCCAGGTTGACTCCTTCCATCCATGTTTGATGAAAACCTACCGTGGAAGGCACCTCAGTTGGTTCATTGAGTTGTACTATGCAAAATTCCACCTCATCAACACTTAAAGTAAACACCCCATAATCTTCCAAATGTGTGGCCCTGTCAAAACAAATCCTTCTGTTTTCTTGGCTTTGGATGGAAGAGACCTTTAAGATCATCGTGTCCAACCATTCCCCCATCCCTGCCAGGGCACCACTAACCCTGTCCCTCAGCACCACATCTCCACAGCTTGGAAACCCCTCCAGGGCTGGGGACTCCACCACTGCCCTGTCCAGCCTGGACCAGCCCTTCACAACCCTTTTGGTCAAGAAATTGTTCCTCAGCTCCAACCAAAACACTGATAACACTGGCACACTGGACCTGAGAGCCAGTGATTGTAATAAGCAACTTTATTTCAAGCCAGCTAAATAACAGAACTCTTGAGAGCTCAGACATCAATACCTGAAAACCAAAAATAGCTTTAAAAAATAAAGGTAGGTCCTCAGATCTTTTCTTTCTTAGAAGGAAAATTGAGAATGCAAAGGGAGATCAAAAGAGCCAAGCATGAAAACCAATTATTCAGCAATTCTATAACAATAGTTAAAACATTTTCTCGGGCATTGTGAGAGAAATAGGGGAGCTTGTGAAACCCACCACACAGACTGGGGACAGATAAAATCACAATTACTATTAGAATGAAGAAGGAATCTTTTATTAAACTCCTTCCTTTCCAACTTCCAATTGTGCAGCTCTAGATAAGTTTATTTGAAGTAGCTTTGAAATAGACCTCTTGAAAGAAGAGAATCTGCAATAATCAACCCCTGAAATGCACCAACAGCAACTGACCACCCATTTAAACCTGGACTAAACCTAAAATTAACACAGTACCCACAATGAACTGTTAGCAACAATAAAGTGTATTATGTGGATTTTATTCAGACTTAATAAAGTCCTCCCTCCTTTGTGTGTACAATGAATGTGACATTTTTCCCTCCTCCCAAAAGCAGGAGATGTAAGAATTCATCTCACCCCACCATGAATTCTCCAGGACTATTTCACTGCAATGATTTATTGTCTGAACACTTGCACAGGGCCAGGATTTTCCAGTAAAACAACAGAAAGAACCCTCTAAGTAAATACCATAAACTGCTTTCACCAATAAATTGCTCTACTAGAAACCTATTCCCCAATAAATGCTTCCAAAGGAGCCTGATGATAATTGGCAGTCCTTCAGAATAGGTTAATTTAATATAAAGCAAGTGGAGGCCCACTTGTTTCACAAATAGTGCTGGTTATATCTCACATAAATCATGGTACATAAAATATGTATCATTTTTAGGCTAGAAAGCTCCATCTGCTCTTAGTTCAAGCTGCTTTTTTCCCCAGAAGATGATGTAGAAATAGCTACGATGTAGAGAGGTGGAGAACTTATATCCTGAGAGAGGAAAGCTGGAATCAAATATGAGCATCCTTCTGTCCACAGATATTTCCCTGGTAATTTACTCACTGGAGACAACTACAACATCTACAGGTTTCCATACAAGAATAACCTATGAGCTGATGGTTAAAAATATCCTGGATTTCATCACTCACACCAAGACTCTTCAAGTTCTCAGAGAACTTACCCAAAGCTTATACTCCTGTTTTTAAAGCATAAACCAAGAATTTGCAGCTTATTCACTGACAACAACTGGACAATATGGCTGATTTCAATTAATAAAAATATAATCTACACATTATTTGATGGGTGGTGAGAGCCTGTGCCAGGTTGCCCAGAGAGGTGGTGGCTGCCTCAGCCCTGGAACCATTGCAGGGGAGGTTGGGCTCTGAGCAACCTGAGATAGTTGAAGCTCAACTTTAAAGGTCTTTTCCCACCCAAACCATCCTGTGATTCTATGATTCTATTTACAATAATAACATGTATTTGATTAGCTCAAAGGTTTGTCTTGAATAAATCAGAATACTGACATATACGTTAATTTTTTACATGGAACCTCTTCAAGGAAATCAGTCAAACATTACAAAATTTATACTGCATCAAACCACCAATAAAGCTTGGAAATACCATGAGCAGACCCTTCACAACCAGAAAAACCACAACACTCACTTTCTACATCTTTTCTCATTGTAACAACGTCATTTATTCCTCCTGTCTTGGCAACCTGCAAAAGGTCAGCTTGTTATAGGCTGAGGGAAGAATTCTTCAGCCATAACTTAATACAGGTTGTTACATGACATTCCTTATCAACCTTCAAGTCATTCCCCCTCCACAAAGTTGGGCAGAAAAACACTAAATTGCAAGATTTCCTCCAAACTCTGAATGTTCAGATGTATCAGGAGAAGCAAGGGGGAAATAACGTTGGCAAAGCAAGTGACAGAAAGGAATTGTTTTAAAAAAAACCCTTGTAATGCTCCCTGTGCAGCAGAGAACATCAACCACCCCTTCTTTGATGATGCTGTAATGAAAGAAAGTTGCTCTGGTAATATACACAAAGCCCCTGATAAAAGCTTACAGGATTAAAGGATTACAGGAAGGTTATTAAAGGGGTTGGGGAAGGGGGGGGTGGGAGGAGGACACAGGGTATTTTAAATAACCATCAGCATCCTGCTTGGAAATGTAAGGGATAAGGTGGGTTTTGGTTGTGGTTTGGGTTTTGTAATGAATGCTCTAATTTCCTTACATTTCACTAATCATATCATTAATCCCACATATCATATCATTAATCATACATATCATATCATTAATCCCACATATCACATGTAAAAATCTGTTGCCATCCCAAATCTGTTGCCCTGTTCATTAAATAGAGGTTCCAGTTCTGAACGGGCACATTCCATATTGTATTTTAACCACACAACCATATTTTCAGTTATTTCTGCCTATGGAAAAACAGATCTGAAGGAAAAAATGGATTTATCAGTGTAATTAATGACTTTGGAAATAAATAAGCCACTATTGCTAATTTACACGTTCTCCATACGCATCATGCATGAATTTCACAAAGGTGAGTTGACCAAAATTAAATCACAGAATGGTTTGGGTTGGAAGAGACCTTAAAGATCATCTCCTGTCATGGGGGTTGGAATCCACTGTGGTCTCTTACTTTCACCAGAAAAAAATAAAAATCAGACACTATTTGATTCTTAACAAAATCCTGATGTTCCCAGTGTGCTGGGGGTAGATGGTGTATGGAGAAATAAATGAAGTAATTAGCAGAGTGCTCTAACTCCTTTGGGATGTAGGGAAATACATGACACCTCCTTGGGGACTCATTTGTTCTCAATAATTAAGCATGAATTGAAACTCTTGCTGAGGGCAGATCTGTAAACAAGTATTTTCTCTACCAGGACACTCTGTGCAGGCAACCAGCAACTTTTAAGGCAACACACGGGTTTAAGTTCCAATATTTGGTCTGTGCTCAGGAAATGTATCTCATTTTACAAACAACAAGTGATCCTATTAATATGTTACACGGTTCATTGAAAAATAAATGGAGATTATTTTAGCACTTCCCAAAAGCAGGTTATTTGGCGTGTTCACGTGAGCAAAAATTTTGCTTGCATTTGTAATAAATAACCCACTATTAAAGGGTGATAGATCAGTGGAATGGGCTGCCCAGAGAGGTGGTGGAGGCTCCATCCCTAGAGTCATTCAAGGTCAGGCTTGATGGGGCTCTGAGCAACCTGCCCTAGGTAGAGATGTCCCTGCTGGTGTAGGGAGGTTGGACCAGATGACCTCTAGAGGTCCCTTCCAGCCTCAAACATTCTATGAAGTAGGTAGAGATGGAGATGGAGCAGCTTCCTCAGAGCCATAAATCACCTTTGCTGTGCTTTACACCCTTCCCTTGCAGCTCTCACCCAACAAGCTCCACTTCTAAAGCTTCACACATATGGTTAATGCCCCTCTGTACGTGCCAACAACCCTGGCAGCTCTCCCCCACTAAACCCCTCCAGATGTTAGTCCTGGTAATTAGCTGGGCCATCTCCCAGCTTTGCTGATGACACAGTGCTGGTACAATGCCTTGTTTGTACTTCTGTGGATCATCTTCAGGCGTGAAAACCACCCAGTGACAACAGACAAATGGATGGGCTTGGAATAAAAATCTGCTAAAATGAATGTACAGCAGCCACGTCGTTAGCATAAAGAGGATAAATATGGAAATAGGGGATTCTGTGAGCAAACTACCAGCTCTACACTGCATTTCGCTCTTCTGCTTAATAAAGATGCTCTTTCAAATGCTGGATCTACATATGTATGGCTATAGGAAAGACAAAATTACCACTGTTATCAATATCAGGCACTGCTGGAGAAGATACAACCTCTTTCTTGCTTCAAAGAATCAAAACTCAGCTTTACACAATAGACCTGGTGCCAACAAGAAAGATGCACGAGGGGATTTCTAACCCAAGAAGTCAAAATCCAATCCTCATTTTACCTGTGATGTTATCGCAGCGACACAACTGAATATTCAAAGTCCCCGGGCCAAGAATGTAGTTAAAGAATTTGCATCTAAAAAGCTTGAATTTTGCAGATGTGGCCTTAGAGAAGGCAGGTCTGGGGAGGTGTATGGGTAGTTTCTACCCTGATAAATAAGGCTGCTCAAGAAGAAGCCAACGACTCATGCTGCTCCCTTGGGGTTTTCAAATTACCCCGTTAAATGTCAACACTAACAATGAAGTGATTAAATCAGTACACAACTACTGCTGCTGCCTGAAATCCCAACTACGAGCAGAGCTGTCAATCTCCTGTGGGGCACACGGGAAGGGATTAAGCAGGAGCTGGTCCTTATATTAAAAATAAACATTTCTTGCAGCCTTAAGTGGTAATAGGTGGTGCACCGATATTTTTGCCAACGTTGTTTTATTTCAGGTCCCGTGGAAGGTGTCCCTCCTATGGCAGGAGGGTTGGACCTAGATGATCTTTAAGGTCCCTTCCAACCCAACCCATTCCATGATTTGATGGTTCTATGAGATGTGGGCACACACATCCCCGTGGCACCAACCCCAGAGCCTCTTACACAAGCAGCACCTTGGATGTGCTCTCGTAACCTCAAGGTCACCCAAAGCAGCTCATGGATTTGAGCTTCTCTTGAGGATTTGTAGGTATTGAAGTCAGCAAAATGTTTGTCCAACCACAACATTCAGTTAATGATCAAACAAGAAAACCAGCACTAACTGGCCACCCGTGGCAAAACCTCCTGACTATGGTTTACTAATGAAGCCATAATGATGTTTTGTAAGAAATAAGGAAGTTTGTTTCAAAGGGATTCCCAAAATCACCCTCATATCTCAGAAGAAAGCACTGGGGCTTGCCCTAAATGAGAGAAGAAAGGTGAGCAGAAGTCAGAGGATCATTATTTGCAATTCTCAACACCTTGGCTGGCTCATCACAGCACCTCTGTTAACAAGAATCAGTGTTTGAGGGGAAAAAAGTGCACGGGTGCCAACGCTGCCACTCATAACGAGGTGTCTGAAACGTCCTGATGAGGAGGTGATTTTATTTAACCTAGACTGTGCTAATAACTTGGCAGGTTATTTTTTTTCCCCTGGTAGGATGAAAGGGTACAAAAGAAAAGGACTAAGAAAAGCTCAAGCAACGTGGAAGGGAATAGTGACAGCAGAATATGAACAGTGGGTTCGGGAAGGGAAGACTTCAGAAGAAATCTATCGAGTGTTTCTGAGAGATATCAAATGGTTCTGATAAATTAGAAAGTTCAGGCAGGCAGGTGTTGCAGGCTGGGGATTTTAAGACCTACATGACTCTAAACAGAGAACTGTCAAGCTCAGAAATAAAAAAAAAAAATGCTGCACATTTAAGCCAAGATGTTAATTGTGCCCTAAACTGCCCGAGTTTTCTTCTAGAAACCAACCTGAACGACACTGAATCTCTCAGAAGCAGCAGGGCAAAGACACAGGCACAGGCAGAGCTCTGTCCTCCCACAGCCTAGGCCATAGGCCAGTATTTTGAAATACACCATATATAATAACAAAATAAAAACGTTAAATCTTGTATGTTGACTACATGAAAAGGAGAAAAGAAAAAAGTAACAACTACTCCTTGTGGAGAACAACAAACTGTGTTAGGAACCTTTGATGACGCAGGAGTGGATAAAACCATTTTAGTATATAAATATCCTTACAGTATTTTTTTTTCTGTCTTCACTGAGAGAAGAGCCACATCCAGCTGAAGAACTACCTCTTGGTCTCTCTCTGTCCTTCAGCTGAAGCCTTCCACGTTACTAACACAGTACATAAACTTTAGGATCTAAAGAGCATCGTTATTTTGCCAGCACTTCCCACATCACAATATACTTGTGCTAAATTACTTTGCTTAATTGAGATCTAAAGGCTGAAGTAATGAGAGAAAACACATGGACTCTGCTGTGTTCTCTGAAGGTAAATTGACCGAGCACTAAGTGAGACACCAGCTTCTACAGCCAAAGAACTTTCTGCTACGGAACTTTTGATCTGCAATTCCTTTCAGAATTGCTTAGTAGAGCTTAAACATCTCCGGGTAAATGGACTCTCCAGAGAGAGGCCAACACTCACCACCCTGAAACCCATCAGAAAGAAACAGGGAGCTTATGCCTGGGTTTTCACAGAATCCCAGCATGGTGGTGGAAGGGACCTCTGGAGATGCTCTGGTCCAACCCCCCTGCTCCAGCAGCTCCCCCAGAGCAGGGGGCCCAGCATCATGTCCAGGTAGGTCTGGAATCTCTGCAGAGAAGGAGACTCCACAACCTCTCTGGGCAGCCTGGGCCAGGCTCCAACATTCAGAGCTATTTTCACACAATATTCATCAAACTTGGTACTCAACAAAAATATTCTGCATTTTCTAAAACACAGCCCACGCTCATCTTAAATTTCGAGGTATAATCGATAACTATTTGAGCACAAGCCTTGAGGAAGCTGGTGTTAAAAGATTATAAAAGAAATATTAATGACTTCTTCAAAAGCATCATTACTGCCTTCTACCTTTGGAAGGTGCACACAGACCCAAGCTGCTGATTCCTCCCTCGTGGCCACTCTTTAAAAGAGGCAGATTCCTCCTCGTGGTGCTTAATGCCAGGGCTAAGCTTGCTGCACCCAGACAATAATAACCATTTTCATTACTTGGTTCCTGAGATAAGAGGATTCTGTCATTAAAGTGTTCCCTTCTGCAGTGCTTATTCCTGCTCCAGCCTACTGGTGGAGACTGGGAGAGCCTGGAGCTGATCACGTCCATTGGGTTTAATAAACTGCCCTACTTAACTCCCAGGGCTGGATTGGCTTCGTTCTCCAGGAGGTTTCGATGATGCTGATTAAACCCTGTCCCTTTTAAATCAATTCTAAGTCATATTTTTAAGTGCAGCATTAACTGATGAATAATTGACTTGGCTTGTACTGTGGTTTAAGGAACAATTATGGGTTACTGACGAGAGCCTCTCACATTATTTCCCCCCAGGTTCTCCCAGGTAACAAGCAATAGGACAAGAAGAAATGTCCTCATGTTGCACCAGAGGGGGTTTAGGTTGGAGATGAGAACAATTTCTTCTCCACAAAGGTTGTGAAGGGCTGTGCCAGGCTGGGCAGAGCAGTGGTGGAGTCCCCATACCTGGAAGGGGATGCTCACAGTATTTTATATTACCCCAATCAGATGAAACTAAACAATCATAGGAAGAAGTTCATCATTTTAAGATGGTTTGGAGCCCCTGTGTGACTTATCTTCTGGCATAGTTTGGGGCATCACATCCATTTTTAGAACCTCACTGAGGTTCACACATAACTAAAGCACCTGATGGGACAGGACTGAGGACAATCCATAAGTACCTTTACCTTACAGAATACTTACTCTATATTTCTGTGGGAACATGCTTAAAGTCATGAAAATCCTAATATTTGGGGGACTTTCCATAATACGCTATGTTTTATTCTCACTCAGAATTATGATTTGTTTTTATTTTCCCATTAGACAGATTTCCCTTGTTTTCAAGTATCTCATAATACAAAATAGCAACTTTACTTCTGACCACTGTAATTATTTTTCTATTACACAGCATTTCCATTTATATCCTATATTCTAGTTGCTAGCCAGTGTCACCCCAGCCATAACCCATCTCACTTATTCCCTGCTTGCTCACAGGAAGATTAATTTAAGAATCTATTTCCCAGCAAACACTGTTTTCTGAAGGCATAGAAAACACACTTTCTTTTGCACCACTTATTTGTCATAAAGCAAATACCACAACCTGTTTTGCAAGCTGTTCCTCTCCGACTTGAATGATATTCAATATATCTTCCAGCTCTCTGTAGCTGTCATTAACTTTGCCCTCTTCTTTATCTCCAATCTCAAGTTAATTCTCTGGCCAGCATGTTGCTCAGGGCTTCGGGGGGATTAAATCTAAGGGTTTATGAAGAAAAGGAGCTTTTCCTACAATGCTATTACACCAGGATAGCTTTCACAAAAATTGCCAAAAAAAATATGCATGTTGAACATAGATGTTGTTCATTTAATAAAAAAAATATTATCATATTGCCAAATAATAAAAGGGATTATTTTGAAGCGTTTGCTGAAGAGATAGGCAATCCTATTACAAGGAGCAGACAGTAACTTACCCACATTCCCAGATGCTGGAAATGTTTATTTGGGATTTATAGATACTGTATGGTGGTTCTTCTAGGATATACTCTGAATAAAATCTGACTTTTTGCTTCTAAAGGAAATTCTCTTAAAAAAAGGGGCATCTAGAGAAGCATTCCAGTTCAGCTGGTCTCCCTTGGGCTGCTGCTGAAACCAGGCACTCATCTACAGAGCAACCTGGAAATTGAGAACAGTAATTCAATGGTTTATGCTAAACATAATAGAGAGTGGCTGTGCTAAAGTCCAACCAAGGGGTGCAGCAACAAGGGAGATATCTTGTGTTTATGGACCACAATTCCTCTCCCACGTGCTTCAAAGCAGAAACTCTCAGGTAATTCTTCAGTGATAAAGATCTATTACAATTATTAAAGTATTAAAAATCAATTAAAATTATTAAAGTAAAATTATTACAATAAAATTAAAATAAATTCAGGTCATTATAATAATTAAATATTAACATTATTAAAGGATATACATACTTTAATTTAAAAAATAAACGACTTCAGCTGAGCCTGCTGATCTATCTCAGCACCCATGGAGTATCTCAGGCTCTTCCACTACAAACAACTGGGAAAAATCTCTTAGAAATTTAAATTACACAAGAGATGGCATCACCTGGCCCAGGTCATCAGCTGGAAATAATGGCAATATCACTCTGTTTTCCTTCCCAGTATGTTTTCTATCCCTTGAAGCAGGGAAGCTGCAAGAGAAACTCTGCCAATGACTAAGCTACTGAGAAGTCTTCACAGGTGAGGGAATTTTCCACAGCATTAAAGGAGAGCCTAAACATTTATCACCACCTAATACTATGCATTTAAAGCCCCTAATTCTGCATCATAAAACATAAAGTATCCTACTAAAGGAACACTTGTGGTTGGTGTGGCAGCGAGACTGTCTCTGCAGAGGGAAATGTGCAGTAATGTGATTTATTTTCATTGAAAATCCCCCCCAAAAATGAACCCAGCTCAGTATCTTCCACCTACAATTATCATTCAGATTATTGGAAATGTTCCCAACTGCTAAAATAAAGATTATTTCTAACTTTGGTTAATTTGCACCAGATTACAGCCCAGTGACTTAAGCAAGTAAATAAATAAATCACTATTATTAATATTACAGCTGTTACAGCTGGAATAAGCCTGGATCAGCGTAATCTCTTCATTGTTTTATGGAAGCACAAGTGGACAAATCCTCACGATATCCCTGAGTGCTGGGCTGAAATCTGGGGCTTGGAGGGAGGTGAAAGATGCACGAGAACTTGCAGGAGTCCTTGGCTGCCTGAAGATGGAACCTTGAGGTCCCTTCCAACCCAAACCACTCTATGATATTGGATGGGATGATCCCCAGAGGTCCCTCCCAACCCTTATCATCCCATGTTTGCCATCAAAACCATTTAGCTCCAGAGCAAACCCACCTAATTTCTCCTCAAAACTGAATTTTCAGTTAGTTCTGTTGGAACAACAAACCAGGAATCTGTAGATAAATTCAAAGTGGGTCAACCTCAATCCCAGCTGCTCCTGAAGCAGAGGTTGTCTCCATGCTGTGTGCTTCCACTTTGTCAACTGTAGCTTCTCTGACAAGGGCTGGTCACAAGTCAACTTTTATTCCTTTAGCCCCAAGGCTGAGAAAAAGGAGGAAATTCTTAGCAGAGCATTGAGGTGACCTCATGGTGCTACCTCCGTCCACTTTGAGGTGATAAATGAGCAGCTCTCCGGGGCTCCACTCAGAAAGCCTTTAAATAGCACCACTGACCACCAACACCCAGAGGTTCCTCAGCCCTGACCTCCACTTTGCCTGCAGGGAAGGAGGGGAAGGATTTTATCCTGAGGGCAGAGCAGAGATGCTGATTGAAATTTTAAATGCTGCTTCCACTTAGGACATTAGAGAATAGACTTTTTTTATGTTATTGAGAGCAATAAATAGACTCACTGCATGGTCAACCTCGACTCCTCCAGTTTCTCTCAATCCACCCGAGACACAAATATGGTAATACAGAGGCTATAATTTTTTTTTTTTCCCTGGTAACTGCTCAAAGGTTTCCCATTGAATTCAAATTGTTGTCAATTTATTGTCAGTTCCAAGTGACTTTGCTCTAAGGCTGCAGCCTTGATTTATTTTCTTTTTTAAGGAGAAGTTTTGTGGGGTTTGAGGGTGGGGTTTTGTGGGTTTGGGGTTTTTTTTGTTTTTAACAACTACTTATTCATGTCATCATCACCACCAGTAGATGTGTAACTAAATCATCAATTTTTACTTTACTCCTGTAAGGACACACTGCTTTTAT
>VYZX01020464.1:0-14109 GCA_013401335.1 Brachypteracias leptosomus | reverse complement strand
AAGGGAAAAGAGACAAAAGGAAAAGGGAAATATGAGTGCTTCCACTCAAAAAAAAAAAATAAAAAAAATAAAAAAAATTCTTACATCCAAGAGAAAAGTCACCAGAAGTTCGGGATAAGGTGCTAATTTCCCACTGTTCTGCTGGGGTCCAAGTGAGTATGTGCTGGGCTGGGGCTCTGCAGTAGCCAGGATTACCCAGCAGAAGAGAGACAGGTCCCCGAGGAGCCCCGTGCTCAGCTCCGTAATGGGAGCAGCTGTAATAAATCTGAGCTGACAAGGAGTCAGAGACTGAAGCAACGTTCCATCAAATATTTTTAAAGTCAGCTCCCCACAAGTGGAGGCAGCTTCGCCTGGAGATTTCTCAGACATTTAACTGGTGCTCCTGCGACGGCTGGTTACAGGGAAGGGGAAAGCAAAGCAAGGAGACAAAGGAGATATACCCGACCAGCACCACCAGATTTTAATGCCTGAGGAGGAGCTTTCACATTTTGTTACAGTTTAGAAACAGCTAAAAATAAATTTTAAAAAACCCCCACAAAACTCACTGTTCTCATTGCATTTTTTAAATACCTTTTGTTTTCCTTTATTTAAGGGAAATTATTGAAGAACCATTTTCCTTCTTCATCTAACCTCAGACATAGTTCCAATCAAAGTTCCTGAATGAAATTATTTTTTGTTTAAAGATGCTCATTTAGGTTGTTCTTTGTGTCCTAAGACAACTGCATGTTTTTAATATTAGAAGTTTTACTGAGAGGTTCGTAAAATTCTGCTGGGAACTCTGACCAATTCAGACACTGGGTTAAAATGGACTTTAGAAAACTGGGCAAGAAAAAGGAGGTATCATCCATTCAAGAAAAATCATTTACTGCCATCCCTCACAGTATCAGCTTAAGGAAAAGAATAAGGACAGTCATGGAGTTGAAGAACCACCACCCTCAAGAGCAGCCTGAGATTGTTTAATATTGGGGATTTTTCAAAACACCTTGATAAATCCTGATGTCAGAAAAAAGCCAACATTTAGCAACAAAAATAGAGAATTTTTTCCACAGAAAGCCTCTGCCTCTCACTGCCAGTAGGAAATCCGGTGACTATTTACAGTCACATTTTCCTAGTTGGGGTTGATGACAGCCATCTCCTGACAACAAGCCTCATGGAGTGAAGAGAGATGGATAAACCTTCACCCAACCTGACACCCCCAGCCCTGCTCACCCGCTGATGGGAGCTGGCACCAGCTTGTCCGTGTGAATGCGAGAAGACAGCAGAGGGTGGAGCTGGATCATCAGGGGCTCCTGAGGTCCCTCAACACCAACACAAGTGGTTTATAATTGATGAGGGAAAGATGTAAGAGCCAGATGGATTTCTGTCACGCTGCCTTTTCTGATCCTTGTTTATCTTGGCTCTGTCAAAGGCAGAGGACTTTGGCAAGAAGATCCACTCTATTTTGAACAATAATTCTATTTTTTTCTCCCTCTGGAGCTGTTTGTTGATGCATTTAAAAAATTACTGAGGTGAATAGCTGCAGGATCTTGAATATTCAGAGGAAAGCAGGTTTATGAACCTACATGTATCAGCTACAAAGCCATCCATGAAACCCACTTAAGACTTAAGCACAAACCCATTAGATATCATTAGATATCCCTCTTAATTTGGTATTTTTGTTATTGAGACTCTCAAGAGTTATTGAATTATTTAATAGTCTGTGTAGATACTAAAGAATCAGAGAATCACAGAAAAAGCAGTCAATGAAATTGCCTTAGCAGGGCCTATTGTGACAGGACAAGGGGTGATGGTTTTAAAGTAAAAGAGAGAGATTTAGACGAGATAAGGAGGAAATTTTTGACACTGAGGGTGGTGAGAGCTTGTCCCAGGTTGCCCAGAGAGGTGGTGGCTGCCCCATCCCTGGAACCATTGCAGGGGAGGTTGGGCTCTGAGCAACCTGAGATAGTTGCAGATGTCCCTGCTCAGTGCAGGGGGGTTGGAGTAGGTGACCTTCAAAGGTCCCTTCCCACCCAAACCAGTCCAGTATTCTATGATTCCACTGGTAGGGAGAGACCATGAAGAGACACAGGCTGGAGCACAAAGACAAGTCACACTTTGTCTATGAAATTGCTTTAAAAATTAATTCTAGCTCTTTGTCATACTTGAAAGAAACATAATGAAAACTCCAGGCTCTTGTCATTGACAGAAATGCTATAAAAACCACAGAGTAGCCAAAATTCATTTCAAAAAAAAAATCATATATATCCCCTTCCAGTTTTTCTGTAGTGCTTTTTCCAATAGCTGAGAGGCTCTGCTGGAATTGGCCACTACAAGCTCTAATAAATTCTGCACTTGTTTTGGAGTGGCTGGAAGATTGAGTCCTTATCTTAAATGCTGAACATGATTAATTTTATTCAGTGGGACTACTCCCATTAGCAAAAACACTTGTATGTATTTCTGCTGCGTGCAGAGGGAGACCTAAAGCAATTCTGCTCTCCTCCATACACCGCGTGGGCTGCACCCGCTTCAATTGAGCCTTGAAAACTCACTCAAAATAAGTAAAATAATTATCTGAACAAGCAAACATTAATAGGAAATCATTTGCTTCATTTTCACTTCTCTGAATAATTCTACCTGGGGGCTATGGTGAATAATTGATGAGGTGGCAAACCCGTTTACACGGAGCTCTGAAATGCTCTGCATTTATAATACCATCATTCCAAATAATTCTGGGGCAAACCCTGCCTGGGATGTGACTGCTCCACAAACAGTCTTGCAGCCTGAGGATACCTGAAGCTTCTGCTAACAGAGCAAGGCAGGTCCTAATAATAAAAAAAAAGGGAAAAAAGAGTATTTTTAGAAGTATTTTTAGTTTATTTAAATCTCTCTCCCGCCAGTCGCGCTCAATAATTCATTAAAATCTTGTCGCTCCAAACTTCCTCCAAGCTTTGCACAATATTGACTGACTACTTGATATATTGATCTGGAGAGTGATTAAATTTTTAAGGTGCTGCAGACTAAATTCTGGTAAAGGCAGGACCTTTTTTCCCAGCAGCCTACGAATGATGCCGGGCAGCCCAAACCATTCTGAGGGCTCTGCCCTAGTTCTAACACTATGATATTGTTCCAAAACCAAAAACCTGGCTCAAAATCCCAATTTTCTGACTGAGTGGAATATATGGGGACTGTTTAAAACAATTAAATAGCAGCTCTCTATTAAAAATCCTGTTGGCCAAGGAATAGTTTATTGTAGACATACTAAAAAAAGCCATGAATATGCACAAACCCCTTTGGTTTTTTGCCTTTTTTTTTAGTTTACATTCAATTTTAGTATTGCCCAGGATGAAAAAAGCCACTTACAATAGGACGACACGTTCTTTTCTCCCCAGATCATTGTGGAGATTTGTAAACAGGGAGGACTTTGTTTTGCAGGCTAAATAAAATACACTTAATGACGAGAGGGGCACTGTATGAAGAGATAAACTAGAACAAAAGGAGCTCTGCAAAATACAACTCAGGCTTTATGCATAAATTACCCATTCACAGCCCTGCTGCCTTGGAAGAGATTCTGGCCTTTAAAGCAGAATTTTGTTAGCTTGGTTTGTTTCTCACACATTTACTGTCTCTCTAGTACATTCTGCTCTTTGCTCTTCAAGATGCACTGGAAATAATAAACACCAACAGAAACTGTGTTTTCAAAGCCTGCAAGTTTATCTATTAATTCTCTTCTGCTGAAACTGTGGAGCACTAAAATAAGTCTATTGTGTTCCTGGGCACTTGA
The DNA here is from genome assembly GCA_013401335.1 of Brachypteracias leptosomus. NCBI lineage: Eukaryota > Metazoa > Chordata > Aves > Coraciiformes > Brachypteraciidae > Brachypteracias > Brachypteracias leptosomus. Next base: position 10,349 of record VYZX01020464.1, on the reverse strand, counting down.
AGTTCACAGGGTGGCATTTGTCTTCTCAGATCATGTTTTGAGAGACCTTCTCGTGGCCTTTTAGTACTTCAAGGGGGCCTAGAAGAAAGATGAGGACAGACTTTCTAGCAGGGCCTGTTGGGACAGGACAAGGGGTGATGGGTTTAGATTAAAAGAGGGAGATTCAGACTAGAGACAAGGGAGAAATTGTTGGTGCTGAGGGTGGTGAGAGCTTGTCCCAGGTTGCCCAGAGAGGTGGTGGCTGCCCCATCCCTGGAACCATTGCAGGGGAGGTTGGGCTCTGAGCAACCTGAGATAGTTGAACATGTCCCTGCTCAGTGCAGGGAAGCTGGACTGGGTGACCTTTAAAGGTCCCTTCCCACCCAAACCATTCCAAGATTCTACAATTCACTTTCACATCTGAAATCATCTCCACAATACACGACAATGCTCCTTAGATATTTAAAAATAAAAGCAAAACAAATGCTGCTGACAGGCATCCAGAGCTCTGCCATAGCTCCTTCTTCCACCCACCACGTTTTGCTAACTATATCCCAACAGCTCAGCTCTCTCAAGACAGAGAAGGAAGCAGATGCCACTGTCAGACTGTCAGGGAGAAGAGTAAGATAACTCAGCAAGGGAAGCCCAGGAGGGAGGAGAATCCAGAGCTGCTCAATTTCAGAGCAACTGCCAGAACCCAGCTCCATTGTGTAGAAAGATCACGTGTGCTCCAAACTCATGCTGAAGCCACTCTAAGCCAAGAACTTCCTACTGTGCAGAAAAGGGGTGGCTTGGACACAAAATTTGATCTCAGAGTAAAAGATCTAAGAAGAAAATAAAAAATTGTCTGGTCAAAATAACACACAATGACTCAAAGTTCTCCCATTAAAACAACTTCCCTTGTCCTACCATTGCCCATCTCCTTCTACCACAGTCCATCTCCTTCTACCATAGTCCATATATTTCTTCTCGCCAGAAAAAAAATGGCCTTTTGAGGTTGGACTATATCTCTGAGACCTTCTCCCTTTCAAGATCTTTCAGCACCTTGCCTCCCTTCACCCAGAGCCACTCTCATCCTCCTGGTGCTTTGAGGTACTGCACATGTCCTAAAAACAGTGGGTTTTATAAACAAAGTCGGTTTATAAAGACAATTCCCCCTGGCAGGAAAGGGTGGTGAGCAACATCTACCCTACTTGGAAGCTGTTGATGTATTTGAGAAGAACATTAATTTCCTTTAGGAGAAAGGGAAGGTCACTCTCTCCAGTAGATCCTTGTGTCTCTCCTCAACTGGGGAGCCCAGAAGTGGACACAGGACTCCAGAGGTGACCTCACTAGGGCAGAGTAGAGGGGGAGACCCTCCCTCGAGCTGCTGCCCACACCCTCCCATGCCAGACATTTATGGCCTGCAGTATTTTCCTCCATAAATCCTAAGCAGCAGATACTCTATCTGGAGTTATATCATCACACATGAAGTCTAAATGCTGCCAGGTACTTCTCCTCAGAGCACCAACGTCTGGAATCATGCAGCCTAAATTAAGTAATTATTTCAATGCAATCAAATATTATCTGCAGAACCCTTGCTAGGCACCCTGTACTTTAAGTGCTTTATTAAAAAGGAAAGCTGCCTTCTCTCCAGAGATCAGTCTTTCAAATTAATACCTTTTATGTTCTAAATAATGTATTGTAGCTAAGTAGCAGAGAAATTGGAAAATTTATGAGTAATATTATAGGTGGTTATAAAAAATTAACCTTTTCATTTTTTTTTCTTTTGAAGGAATCTGGCTTCCTATTCTTTTTCAACTCACAGGAAAGCCTCAGCAAATACTCCTGATATCCCTTTTTATGTTTTCAACTAACACTTTTTGGCATTAATACTAAACATGCAATAGCAGCATCCTTTGGGGAGCCTTTAGATGATTTTACAGGTGGTTTCTAGCCACAAAATAAAGCTGGAGAATCAAACCAGCCACAGTGGTCAGCAGAGCTTCATGAGCCAGTGTAATGATCTCCTCCATGTAGGAACATCATGAAACTTCTCATGTTTTCAGGAATGGTGGATCAGAGATAAATGAAAGATGCACACACCTGGAATATCTGTATCAATAGAACACCCAAACTTTCCTCTCTCTTCATAACCTCTTCCACAGCAGCTCAATGCAAAAAAAGGGATTAAACAGCATAAATATCCAGGACCTGGGAGTGTTGGTGGACAATTATTAAATAACTCTGTCAGTCTGTGATTCTGAGTGAAACATAGTCACAAGACATAATAAACATGAGTTGAAAGATTGATTTATATGCAAAGCATATTTTGATGGTGATACTGTGATTGTCTTAAATTCAGAAAAGAATTACAGGGCACTAAATTGATACCAAAGGATATGTAGGTATTTAAAGCTTCATTAAAAACAAACAAACAAACCTAAACAAACAAACAAACCCCAGAGAAACAACAACAAACCACTTTATCCCAATTGATAGTCACATAAGGTCAATGTCAATTAAATCTTAAGTGTTCCTTTCATGGTTCAGCTGGTGAGGCTTCCTATATAATTCTGCAGGAATACACAGCATATCAAATGAGTAATGGAGCCTGTATTTGTCTGCTGTCACTCCCCATCAGTGTTGTGTACAGCAAACAAGGTCCCAACAGCTCGTGAGGAGTGAGGTGGGGAAGGGGAATGTAAATGTCAAGCTGAGGGAGAAGCTGTGAAATGGCAGCGAGCGCCTGGGTGAGGTGTTTGCCCACCCATGTGCTGCTTGTCTCCCCCAATCCATCAGCAGAAAGGACAAGGGACCTCAGGAGGGCTGGATGGCCCCAGCAGAAGGATGGCGTGGTCTCCAGCCCAGCCTGCCCCAGGCAATGGCAGGCCTGCCCTAAACTGTCACTTTATGGGCTTCACCACAATCTGCCTCCTGTCAATGTAGGATCCAGCAACTGGAATCCAATGTGACTTGGGGCCTTCAAAATTAAAGATTAAACTTTTTTTTTTTTTTTTTATCTTCAAACAACAGAACAATGATTCCGGGGGGGATCACAGCACGGGAGGGGACACACCTTCCAATGAACCAACCTGCCCTGGTTTCCACTCAGGTTGATGCTGAGAGGTAAGAGATGGACTGGAAGAGGTTGGCCCAAATGACCATCTGACCATGAAAGAGAAATATGGGCTCCAGTTTGAAGGGAAGTCCTAATGGGAATGTAAAGCAGAGAGAAGCAGCACTGCCTTTGCTGTCAGTGAGAAAGGATGATGCTGAGGGTGGGGAGAGCCTGGCCCAGGCTGCCCAGAGAGGTGGTGGCTGCCCCATCCCTGGAACCATTGCAGGGGAGGTTGGGCTCTGAGCAACCTGAGGTAGTTGAACATGTCCCTGCTCAGTGCAGGGAGTTGGACTAAATGACCTTGAAAGGGCCCTTCCAACTCAAACCATTCTATGATTCTACTGTCTGGAGGGCAACTGCATCAGAATCAACAAGATTTTTTGGAATAACCTCCAGAATTTTAAGTGGTTGCTGGCACAGGTCACACCTTGGCAACAACACAGTCCTCAGAAGCTGATTGAATAGTTCTGATGAGCTTCTGAGCCAAGTCAGGCCATGTTCTCACCCTCTCCCCTCCATGGTGAGCAAGGCTTCCAACCTCATATCCATATATCAACAGGAAATAAAACAGTTGGTGGAAGAGTCTCACACAGCATGAATATCTGCTCTGGGTTCCTCTAACGGTGCCATTTGGTACAAGCATCAAAAAACAAATGTAGCCTGTATTTTGAAATAAATCATCTTCAGCCAACTCCTCTCCAAGACTGGGTGGTCTCTCCCAAGCCTTAGTCAGGGTTCCTATGAGGAAAACCACAGCCATGGATGAGGGGAGGCATGAACAGCCCCCAAACTGAAAATGCAACGGTCCCAATTTGAAATTCAAATGAAAGATGGTGCTGCTCTTACCCCAGCAGCTCTTGCTAAGTTGCTTAAGGTTCTAGTTAATAAAAGGTCACTCTGTAGCCATTTTTTTTTCTGCATTTCTTAATGTCAGAGAAATCCCCAGGGCTGTTGCAAAGAGCTCTGCAAATGCCACAACACGGAATGGAAGAGAACAGCTTCTGGGCTGGGGGTTGGCATCTACCAAACCTTCCTGGTCCTCAAGGTGACAGTGGTGCAGAGTCATGCAGATAGAGCTACCAAGAGCTGCAGTTTGAGGGGTTCTCAGTGCCCCCACTGAAAATGTGCAGAATGAGCATCACCTTTCCACAGACTTCTACCTACTTGTACTATAATCATCACCAGGTCAGAGGAGAAGAGATGAGAGACTTGGAGAGCACAAGGTCTGAAAGCACACACAATTCAACCTGAGTCACTCAAAAAGACTCACTTGGAAGACAAGCAGTTCAGCACAATAAACTCATCTCCAGACAGAAAAGTCTGAATAGAACAAGAAGAGTGCTCCATGAAAGCACTGCCCAGCAGAAAGGCTCCTCAGCATACCTGGGTCCTGCTGACTCCACACAACCTGCAGGATTGGAGCGCGGCCAGAGAAGGGCAACGAAGCTGGGGAAGGGTCTAGAGAAGGAGTGTGGTGAGGAGCAGCAAAGGAGGCTCAGGGGAGACCTTCTGGCTCTCCACAACTCCCTGCAAGGAGGTTGGAGCCAGGTGGGGTCGGGCTCTTCTCCCAAGGAACAAGAGATTGGACAAGAGGAAACAGCCTTAAGTTGCACCAGAGGAGGTTTGGGTTTGAGCTGAGGAACAATTTCTTCCCTGCGAGGGTTGTCAAGGCCATGCAGCCCTGAATGGTCTCTCTCCACCTCTCCTGTCTCCACGTAGGAGCCCAACAGGTCTGTGAGCCCCATCACTTCAGCCATTACTGCACTCCCAAGGTGCTCCTGAGAGCACCACTCCATCCAAAGAAGAAAACACCAATAAATCCTCTTTTACCTCCCTAACACAAGGGCACCATCATTTGCAAGTTCCAAATTAAATCAGCTGCTAGTGTTGTGAAGAGTTCTCCTCCTTAAAAGCTGGTGCTTAGCAGGGAAATGAAACAGCCCCTTCTAAAAGCTCCCAGGGAATATAAAACCTCCTCCACTTTAGTGCCACTCCGTGTTTTACAAGGACCAGTCATTCCAAAAGCATTTGGCACTAATGGCAATAACAAGAATCTAGGTGCATTTAACTATGAAACCCAAACCCAAGCTCCTCTCAGGATAAATTTGATATCTGGCCACGTTTAAATCACTGCCTGTGATGTCTCTTGCTTACCTATGCAAATAAAACCACACAGAATTAAATCCTAAAGGGATTTCCCAGCGTGAATGTTGGGGTGGATTCCAAACATCCAGAGCCTGCTGATGGATGGGGGCGATTTGTGGAGGTCCTTGGTGGAGTTATTTTAACTTGGTGAAACAAACAGTTAGGGAATCCAGGGTATTAAGGGGGAAATATGAACACTATCAAACCTGCACAGATATTACTCCAATTTATTTAACAACATAAAGGTCCAAGGCAGCAAAGCTCCAGTTGATTCTAGAGTACCCACCACCTCTCTGCTTTAGCTCCCAGTTCTCCCAGTGCTGCTGGGACAGGCTAATCCCCAGGTTTAACCAAATAACTCCCCATTATCTCCCAGCCTTAGCATGTGCCACATCAGAGATGTGCTGGATCACTGAACTCTGCCCCTGCTCCCTGTGACACAGGAGTGGGCAGGACACTGGGGTCACGGCAGCAACCAAAATCAGAATTAAAGAAAGGAGAGAATTCCCCATTTTCCTCTGCAGCACATGGAGCAGGCAATGAACAATCCCTGCTTTAAATATAGTTACTGAAATTGTGCACTGAGGAGCTCAGAACAGAGAATTATTAAAGATATTGTAGATATATCCCATATTTTTAAGAAGGCAGCAATAGATCCTTATCACACGTAGCATTAAAAAGATTGCAGCAACTTTAGCAATTTTCTAATTCACTTTCTAGCCTACATCTAAATGTTACCAATTACCAAAATAAATGCTTACAATGAACTGGGACTTTTTTCCCCAGCCTGATTTTAGCAGCAATTATTTTCTTCTCTGCCTGTTCTTCTGGGAATAGTGGCAGAAACAATTGCGACAGTGAATGACTGAGGAGGTAGGAAGTTGATAAATGGGAGTAAAACTTAGGATTGGGTAAAAAGCTTCAGGACAAACAAAAAAAAAGGGAAAAAAAAAAGAAAGAAAAGTGCAATGTCATTTAAACTACAAAAAAGGCTTAAATCAGAAATATTGTAATTTATAATACTTTAAAAAGATAAGATGATGTATTTTACATCTTTTTCTTGATTCAACAGATAAATTACTACAACACTCATAATGTGTCGTCATATTTCAGCTAATCCTTTCATCTAATAAAGCAGCAACAGCAATTTTAACTGAAATTATCACCCAAACCTGCAAATATGTTGGTTTGCAAAGCTTGGATTTTCAAGGGGTTTTTTTTCCAAGACTAATAATATTCATTATTTACTATAATTCTCTTTCAGGCTTTTTCAGATCATACCTTTTCTAGCGGGAAACATTGATTAGGCAAAATCAGGCTGTGAACTACCAAAAAGATATTTTTCCTTCTTATTTTACTACTGTTCTGACAGAGCAACCACATCACCTACTAATATTTAGAGTAATTACTCCTGGTATTGTACCTAGTCCTGACTAGAACAGGTACATTTTGACTTTAAAACTTTGTAGCTGCACTACAACCACCCCACTATTACTCAGCAAAAGATCCACAAAATATAGAGTTTAAACTTTTTTTCCCCCCTCCTCCCCTTGGCCAGTAAAAACTCTTTAATTATTTAAAAATCCCATTTAATTTTGGAGGACACACACCCCGAGAAGATCTGCAGAGAGAACAGTGACGTCTCCTCTGCTTAATTTAGCCCTTTAAATTAGTATTGCAGCCCTAATGTTTGCATTATTTGGGCTTTAATCTGCTGATTACAGTGTTGATGTGGCTTTATTAACGGATGGGCTTAGTGCCCCCAATTAGTGCCTTTAATTATGGGCTCCTTGCTGGATTTTTCCAGCCTTTTGTAGTTGTAGGCAGCCTTCAATTGTCCTTTTTTTTTTTTTTTTTGTTTTTAAAGTTTTTTTCCTACTGCTTTTCTTAGTGTATTAGCTTCTGTAACAAGTACAAACTATTTCTAAATACACGTTCAGAACTGATGCTCTCACCAAGGTCATTACATTAAATATTGTTCTTCATTCCCTTTTTCTCAGTCATCTTTGTGGCTGATGCTCTCACGGCCAGAGCCTCAATCCCACCTTTTATTTTCACTTCCCTCCTTCTCCACCTTTTAATGAAGCTCTTGTAAAAGTCCTGATGTTGTATCAGCCACAATTTACCCCTTTTATTGCCACCACCTCCAATTTCCGTAGTTGGTTTCCAAGGGTTCATGAGTTATTTGTTAGGGGGAGAGGGCTGGAGATGTGGGGATTGGCAGCTCCAAAATGAATTTTGAGTCAGCGACTTAGGAAAACACTTTTCTTTGTGTGTCCTCCCCTGGCAGGGATATTCAGCAGGTGATGAGACTGGTGAAGACTCTGGAACTGGTGGATTCAGGAGAAGATGCAAAATGTTCCAGCTCTCTGGGGAGTTTAAGGAGAGGATGGCTGGGAAGGCAGATGAGGATGGGCTGCAGCCTTTATTCTGAAAATAATAATTTTATTTCTTATATTAAGCTAAGAGCACATCTCAGCCACTGGGCAGGTAAATATTTTGGGATATTATTTTATTTCATAGATAGATGAATTCATAGATACCATTTTCTTTCCACTATCTTAAGTTTCCTTTCTTTGTAGAATCCAACTTCAGAGCCCCTTGTCTTTTTGAGTATTTCTGATGAACTAAAACACAAGTAAGCTAAAAATTTCTGCTATCACACAGAACCCTGATGAGCTGCATTCAGGCCACAGGGAGAAACCAATGAGCCAGCATCTTGGTGGCAAACGGCATCAGGGAGAAGGTCTCAGATGGTGCTGTCCCTGTTAACATGTTGTCAACTCCCCCACTTTGTCACCCAACCAAAAGGGAACAAGTAATAGCCAGATAATTTAACTAATAATTCAGTTTAACTGTGTTGAAAGTAGTATCACAACTTTTTCTTTTACATTCTTAATTTTTAAGAAGCTTCTGAGTTGCTGGGATTTATTTTTTATTCAATGTTTTACTGTGTTTCTTCCATTAACTGAGATTTGTATGAAAAACTCCTTTCAGATAGTGCCCAAATTATCTACCTCCAGAGCAACACCTCTGAAAATAAGCCTAGCTGACCTTTCCCTCTCCTAACACAGAATTAGTCCAGCTTGTATTAAGGAAACCACAGACCTCAGCATTTCTGCTTTTCTCATTATTTGGGGTGGGGAAGAGAATCAACCTCACCAGTAGTGCCCTGAAAAAGAATTGCAGTTTGACAGCCACACAGGCAGCCTCCATATTTCTTCTTCTATCCTCTACCTATTTATTTTAGCTTCTCTTTTTTTTTTTTAACTGCTCTGGAAATACATAATCCATGCTTTGTCATGCAGATCTATCTGTGGTTAGGCCAAGCCTAAAAGAGCAGCAGCTGATCAACTTACAACCTCGGGGAGATGACCTTAAACACTGCACATCATCATCTTCATCAAGTCCAAATAAAAGTAGTAATTAATTCAACATACAGAAGCTTGAAATCTGTCCTCAGGATACAGAAGGATGTCAAATACACTAAAACCAGCTCTGAAAATCCAGCAGCATGGAGCCAAAGTGTCCTTCTCAGAAGCTCTCTCCCCTGCAAGCCACTCAAAAACAGGTTTGAACTCACAGAGCTGAGTTTTATCAAGGTTAAAGGAAGAAAATCAGCACTTTGGTTTCTTCCACAATGGAATGAGGTCTAGGAAACAGCCCAGGATTTCCTGGCATGAATTCTCAGGGCTTATCACCCCTTCCACACAGCCCCCTCTTCTTGCTCCCCTCCCTGATGCTCCCTCCTGCTTCCCATCATAGAGTCATTCAGGTTAGAAAGACCTCCAGGATCAAGTCCAACCTTTGTCCAGCATCTCCCTGACCCCCAGACCATATCCCAAAGCTCCACATCTACTCGTTTGTTGAACCCCTCCAGGGATGGTGACTCCACCACCTCCCTGGGCAGCCTGGGCCAGCCCCTGACCACTCTTGCAGCAAAGAACTTCTTCCTAATGTCCAATCTAAACAATAAATTAGATCTAAATTTATCTAACCGATGAATATCCATCAGCTGTGACTGAGAGTCCCCTGGTGACAGTGACAGCTCCAGGGGTGCAGGTGGCTGGCCAGGCTCCAGCTGAGCTTCTGCAGCAGCTGTTCCCCTGGCACCCCCAGATCTGAGCCTCTCTCCTTTGCTTGGTCACAGATTTTCACACAACTTAAGAGGAACTAATTCCTGCTGAGGTTTGCTCAGCCGTTAAATGCAGAGAAGTGAGTTCCAGTGTTGTAATGAGGGACCTGGAGAGCAACAAGCAACAGAGTCATGGACACCTCACCACCTAGGACAGCAAGATGAAGGTACAATGCACGTGGGAAAGCAAAAGCTTTCATTTCTGAATCAAGGTTTACATACAAAGAGTGTATAGCCAAGATAATCTGGCCTTAACTGCACAATCCCAGAACCCTTCAGGTTCAGAGAGAACTTTAAGATCAAGTCCAACCATTCCCCCATCCCTGCCAGGGCACCACTAACCCATGTCCCTCATCTCCACAGCTTGGAAATCCCTCCAGGGATGGGGACTCCACCACTGCCCTGCCCAGCCTGGCACAGCCCTTCACAGCCCTTGTGGGGAACAAATTTCTCCTCATGTCCAACCTAAACCTCCCCTGGGGCAACTTGAGGCCGTTTCCTCTTGTCCTATCCCTTGTCCCTTGGGAGAAGAGCCCACACCTGAGATTTCCTGACCTCTGTGTTCCAACAGCACATGATCAGGAGCCACTTTTCCCTCCAGCTGTACCAGTATTAATCACACCAGTGTCATCCCACATCCCTTCACCTGCTCCCACTGGGCAAACTCCAGAGGAGGTTGGTTAAAATTACCCAGTGGATCACTAAGCACTGCCTGATGAACCTGGTGAAGTCCCTGAGTGCTTCTGATCATTTACTAGGGCTGAGGAACCCACAGCCAGAAAATGAGGTTGAGTTACACGGTTCATTACGTGAAGATGTAACTGAGGTTCAGTTCTGCTGGCTGTGGAACCACAGAATCATTGAATGGTTGTGGTTGGAAGAGACCTTTAAGGTCATCAAGTCCATGAGAAGCACTGGGGAAAGCATCCAGGGCTGCAGACAGGGCAGAGGAGGGATTATTTTCATACAATGCAAATATATATATATATA
>VYZX01020463.1:22383-52114 GCA_013401335.1 Brachypteracias leptosomus | reverse complement strand
GATGTAAAATGTTTTGGATAACATTAGGTAATTTTAATGAACTTGAGTTTAACATTAGTGGGAATGAATATAGTAACTGGAACAAAATTGTTTTTATTTACAGTATTGTATTTCTGTATTAGTAAACAGTGACACTTTTACACAGAATACAAATTTTAAAAGGTCCATCACTGGGTTGTTTGTATTACATGCTGGATTTTTAAACAGTTGCAGATGTACAGAAAATTCTTCATTTCCCTAATCTCTCTAATGAACCGAATGGATATATTACTGGAAACAAAGTGTAATATGTAATACTAAATGGGTTCTCAATGACGCATCTGGGTTGGTTTTTTCGTATAACTTTTAAGATAAATTTGGAAACATATATTACACAGTAGAAAACAAGCTACTGGGCAGATACTGAGATACCCCCTCTTGTTGTACAACAGCAGGATATGCTATTTTTAGTAAGTTTTCTCTCATAAGTGCAAGACAGTGAATGTTTGCCAAAAGAATTTTACATCCAGGAGGGGTTTTGAAATATGAAAGATACTTTTACACTATGAAATGAATTCTAATTTTTGCCTAATATTTAGTAACCTTCAGATACTGTAATTCCACTTCAGATCCTGGAAAAACATTCTGGAGACAAATATTAGTCTACCACTGGATAGTGAAGAGGAGGAACAAAATTACATTTCAAGGGGAAACTGTTTTAATTAGAGTTACCTTGTACACCTGCACAGCANAAACCATTTGGTACGCAACCCCCTTTACCTTGAAGACTCCCTGACAAATCAAAGACCAGACCCTGCCCCCACCACAGTGACTCTTACTTTGCGGAAGTGGAACAAGTTACAAGCTCACAAACAAACCACAACTTCTGAAGAAAAAAGGCTGTCTGTAGTCCCAGTGCTTACCTAGAAGAGCTGTTCAGTGACACTAGATCAGCACCCGAGGGCTGCTGAGTCACTACTCATCACCACTACTCTGATGTGATCTACCTCAGGTAGCAGTGGCAAATTACTGACCTCAGTGACACTGGTACTTTGACAGAAGCCTAGAAAACACGGTCTATAACAAGCAACAGACAGAGCTCACTGCTTCTGTATAACAAGAGAGGCTGATCAAGACATGTTTTGGAAGTAACACTTCTGAAAAGTGTCCAGCTTGACAAAATATATGTCAGGTCTAGTAACTTTTTTTTTTTTTTAAAGTCGATGCCATGTCAAGAAGTCTATTTCTTACCATTCCGGAACTCAAAAGCTCCAATACACTACATACAGAAAAACCTGTCACTGAGTGTTACAGCTTATTAAATATTTTTGTTAAGATGAGTGGCAGTCATTTCAGTTAGCTACCTACATGTTTCAAATTTTGGCTTGCAATTTGGTTAGAGGTTGTCTCTTTCTTTAAACTGACATAGACAGTCAGCTGAGGAACCCGAGACAAAACTACCTCCTTACAGGATGAAATCATCAACAGTGTATGTTTTCTGTGAGGAGCAAAAATATATTTTATTTTCCTGCCAAATCTGAAAATTAGTTAAACTTTCTTCTCTTCGAGACATACCAGAGATCAAATTCTGGATAAAATAAGCCTTCCTGATAGAATATGCTCCTGAAAGAAATTATAGAAATATATTCTTAAATCATTGGCTCCATCATCTACATACCATTTGGATCCCATTAACAATATCTCCAGCACATGCAAGACCATTCAAACAGGGCCAGTCTAATTCCTCAGTGTTACTGCAGCAGCAGTTCTATTCTCACCCACAGACCTCAAGAAAGTTTTGCATTAATCTCTTCTTAAAGAAATGTTAATTTGGCTACAAGTAATATATGGGAGGAAATTGAGAGTGTTAATACCTACTCACTCCTTTGAAAACCAAAAAAACCCAAAGCTCTAACCATAATGCAAGTGGGAAAGATGGCACTTATTGGTTTCATTTTATTCACTTGGTATTTTCTGCAGTAGTAATGTGTTTTGCAAGTGACGGGGTTTCCATTTACTGACCTTGGCATTCATCAGGACCATACTGTGATTTATATTGAGAATTCCAAGCCTTTATGTGATCTTATAAATAAATGTAAAATACATAAAACAATTATCCTAGTGTAAAATTGAATTTTATCTCTCTGTAACCAGCTTTTGTCTACGTTACATATTTCTATGTTTGAATACAATTCAAAATTAATAATAGGTATAATTTATTTTCTGACTTTTCATTATCTTGACATTTTAACAATCTTTTTTTTTTATATCCTCAGGCTTTAACTTTATCTAGGGCTTCAACCCCACAGCTCCGTTTTAGACACGTACAATATGTCTTTCAGAATATCTGTTCAAGAAATAAGCCTGCTAAAAGAACATACTGTTTTTTTTGTCTGCTAAATGCCCAGTATAAAGAAATAACAAGACTTTATAACAGAAAAACACCAGATTAGGAGACAAAATGTAGTACTGCATGTAAATGACAGAAAAACTCATATTAGAAGAAATCACATGTTATAGTGAAGAACTGGAAGTGGAAAAGAGAGTTCTGAAGTTGGTGGTTCTGGAAAACAAAAAAATCCAAGCTATTTGTTAATTTTTATTTTTTAATAGCTGAAAAAGATAATGAAGTAAGTATGTTTCCTAGTAAAAGGCAGTCACAACTTTATATTGAATGCTACAGGACTAGCTGTTTAATATAGAGATTACTTTAACCTGTTCATAAAAAACCAAAACACTTTACAGAGCAATTTCTGGGGCTTAAATATGAATTATACAAATGCAATCTAATAGACTACTTTATTTTCTTAATGAAATTGATTAACATAACTTCAATGAACCATCCCCAGTGTTTTACTACCTCAGACATATCTATGTCAACTTCAAAGAAAGTCAACTGTGACTCAAGTCAAGTTCTTGCTACTGTGTGGGCTCGAGTATACTCTGTATGCAAGTGCTATGATTCACAGAGAAACTTTCTTTTAAGGAAAATAAAAGGCTCAGAATTAGAGAAGATCACGAGGAAAAAAAAAAATATAGACACATGAAAAAATTCTCCAAGGTGTCAGATGTGCAACAACAGCGAGGAGCCCAATTCAGCCAGGCTACTGCTACAAGAACATATGTGGTAAAGTATGAAAAAGCATCCCAAAGAGATTTCAATGACCAAATAGGAAGAATGGCCCAGTTGTAGGGGCTGATAGCAAAACTGCCACTTTTCATACAGGTCAAGTAGAAGTTCATGACCACAGTCACTCTGTGCAAAGCCAGACTGGCCACACAAGCGCCACGGGGGCACTGGCAGTGGGATTCCTTCACATCTGCAGCAAATGAAGCTGCTCATTGGGCCTTTGTGATTAGAGGATGAATGTCAGAACCATGGTGGTCTAAACTGCTACGAATAAAAACAACACAACCTCAAATGAGTGGCCCTTGGTCTGAAATGGCTGCGGTCAGGATGGGATGAGGCATGTTTAGGAAGCAGTCCCTCATATACCTTGTGATAAACACATGTGGAGAAAATAACACAAAAGAACACTGTAGTTAACTGAATAAAAGGTTAAAGAAAATAAACAATATTTTTACAGCTTAGCACTTGTTTGTGAATTGCTGGTGCAACTCCATGCTTGACAGAAAAGCTATGAGGCTTTTGGTAGCCTGACAGGACAATCTACAAGCTTGAATGAAATGTTCAGCTTAAGGAATTAGAATAAATCTGATGACTGATGTGCTACTGAACGTGACAGACTCATCTGTTCTAAACAGGATCTTTGTAGGATGTACTGAAAGCAATTTTTTTCTGTTACCTTAAACACACTAAGACTTTTTCCAATGAATTCTGGCTAATGTATTAAGACAAAAGATCTTCTCAAACTCTTGCCATTTCAATAAAACAATGAAATTGCCATTCAGCTTACTTGCATAATTAATTCGTGCTGACACTGTTCTGTGATTAATCTACATCCAGTTCACAAAAGCATGCAAGAAAAATGGTTACTATTCCCAAATTAACTATAACATTATAAGATATGAGCAATGTGATTAAAGCAGCTTATCTAAGCCCTATTTGCAGACAGAGTTTTATACAGAAATATCAAATTGTTTATCTGTTATCAAGCAATTAAACACATTCTTAATTGAGCCAGGAAAACATCTTAGTAGTACCTTTTTCATATTATCACCAGATTTTATACTAAAATAGGTACAGGTGTTCAATAGCTTTTTAAAAATCAAGAAAAACTGATCAACATAAGTCCTACCGTGAAACAGTACTGCAACTGATAACTAGGGATAGATTAAAAAACACCAATTCTAATTTTAATCTGGCCACATTCTAGAAAACAGTTAAAAACCCCAACACATTATTTTAAATATATACATAGATGCTCCTATAAACCATGTAAAATAAGATTAAAATCTCTGGAAGGCAATTTATACTAGTTTTAAAGCCATACAAGCATCAAGAACTTTGGCAAGACCTAGGCTCAGATGGGAATATCCTTCTCAATAGTTCCTGTAGGAATTACTGAGGTACTTTACCATATCCTTATCCTAGAGATGACAACTCAAATCTGTCTTACAAACAAACAAAAAAAAAGAAAAAGGGATTTTTTGACATCTACCTGGAAATCTATGCCCTAGATACAGGTAACAGACAAAACTGCCCAGTGATAGATAAAAAGCAGTAATGTCAGTTAGAACCACCCTGAATGTACAAAGCTGAACAGGGAAGCCAGCACAATTCCCCAGCTTGCACAATCTGCTTCCAAAGAGGAGTAAGTCAAACCACCAAAGTCATTCAACTTTCTGAAAAGGCTGTGTCGTAGATGCACAGCACTTAAAGTATAGCTATTGGGTGAATTTCCCTCTTTGTTGGTTGATTTATGTTCAACTAAAATTTCATACCACATGTGTCCAAGAACAGAACAGTCCACATTGTTTAGCTGATAAATGTCAGTATTAGACCAGTCTACCTTGCTAGTTTCCCTTACCACTACACAAGAGTATCACAATTAACAGTAACTAGCCCAGTAGGAAGCCTGTTCGTAGCCAGGGGCCAGATTGAAAGTATATACCAAATGTATTTTACTGCCAGAACAGAGAATTAGCATTTTGAAAGATGCTTTGCATTACAGCTAGTGAGCTTATGTGTCTGAATGAATGTTAAATTCAGAATATTAAAGCTCTGCCCAGTCCTGCTAATAAGATCCAAAATTAAGCCACAAAGTTGGAGGACTTGAGTCAAAATAGCTTTTTATGTAAGACTGCAGTTGGCTAGGTATCCCATCTCCCCTCCCCCCCCAATTTGCTCTCAGAAACCACTCAGACCTCAGAAGACCAACAGACCATTTTTAATCAGTTGCTGCATCATAGCTGATCAACACAGAAGATCACAAGCCTCTGTACAACCTGATGATTTGTTCTGTCTTTTGCAGGCATTCTTTAAATGGCTCGGTTCCCATAATCTCCTTCCCCATCAATGTAAGCTGTTAACAAAAAAAGCTACAGCAGTGATGAAATCTCATGCTACAAGGCAACTAGCAATAGGTCTTTGAGGTATCCTATACTGTCAGGAGAAAAATCTATTACTTCTGCTTAAATCAGAATTAGAAGTTAATCTGCTTCAGTTACCACTTGAGATCTTTTGGATAAGGAGAAATGGAACTAGAGCCCAGAAGCTCTGATTCTTCCCAAAGCTTTTCACAATTGCTAGCTTTAATATTTCTGTCATGTTCCCTGGGTCAAAACATCAGACCTCGCTACAACCTCTGCTATTCAACGTGGGTTGTACTTCCCTGCTAAATGCTTCAGGCACTACATAAAAATCTCTCAAAAGAATCAGGTGCTGATACCTAAGGAATGCCAAACGCACACAGGTGGTCTCTGCTTTCTTCAAGGCAACTGCCAAATTCAACTGATGCATCAAGCACAGAAAAACATTTGTTGTCAGTCAAATTTTTGTGATATTGTCCACGCACTGGCAGGTGCAAGACTTGATGTTTCTATGTTTTGGGTTTTAAAAACATTTTAAGGCAAAGTTTAATGAAGGATTGTATTTTTTTCCCCTCACCTTTTAATGACCAGTGAACCCACCCTATTGATTCTACCACTCATTTCATGTCTCATACAAAATTATTAAGCTCCTCTTTCGCTCCAAGGGCAAACATTCATTGGAATATAATTTTCTAGACATTTTCTCCTTTCAGCTCTACCTTGTATTTCATCGAAAGCTTTGCTGTCAATCTTTTCCTGAAATAGCCTCCTTCTCTTAAAAAAAAAAAATGTTCCTTTAACAAGAATATGATCTAAAACTCTATAACTATTTCCTTGAGGAGGGGAAAAAACAAGCTTGTTTTTATCACTCAAGTCAAATATTTATATTTTTCTCCAGCTTCCTTTTTGTGTTAATATCACTGTCTCTGGTAGCAACTAAATAAAATTCAAAGAAAATTAAAACATGACCACTCTAATAATGGCTCAAAACAAACCAAAGATAGCTCAAGATACTTAATGCCAAATCTAGACCCTGAAACTTCATTTGTATGAGAAAAGTCACTGTAGTGACCAATTACTACATAGAAGTCAAATTTCTTCCAAATTTTAAAAAGTTAAAAATTGACACTTACTGAAGTAGATGGTATTTATATAAATTTTTATGTTCCTCCCTCAAAAATTTGAAGTGTATATCTAGCTAAGCCTCTAACATCAATACATGCTTCTATAAATTTACAAAATGCTTTTCATAACACATTCTAGAATAAAATAGAGCTACTATTACTATTTAAAAATACATTGCTACTTGTACCAGGCCTGGTTTGGATAGACTTAATTTTCTTTGCAACAGCCCATGTGGTACTGTTTTGGATTTTTGGCTAAAACAGAGCTGATAATACACCATTGCTGACAGCGCTTGCAGAGCAGCAAGGCTTTCACTTCCCACCAACGCTGTCATTCCAGAGTAGCCTGGGGGTGGGTGAGAAGTTGGGAGAGGACAGAGCTGACCCAAACTGGCCAAAGGGATATTCCATACCATACGAAGTCATACTTAGCAATAGAAACTGGGGTAAAGCAAGAAGGGGGTGTGCGGTTTGCCTTCCAAAGCAGCTGTTGCTCGGAGACTGGCTGGGCATTGGTATGCTTGTGGGCGGTAGGCAATGAGTGACTCTATTTGCCTCATTTGGTTTTTGATTTGTTTTCTTTCTTCTTTTTCCTTTGCTTATTAAACTGTCTTTGTCTTGAACTGTGAGTTTTCTCACTTCCACTCCCCCTGTTCTCCCCCCTATCCTGCTGGGTGCGCTGGGGAGTGGGCAGCTGTGCTGGTGCTTGGCTGCTGCCTGGGACCAAGCCACCACGGGAAGGTTTTTCTTTTCTCCCTTCAAAGAACAAGGTTGTTTACAGTTGTGGTTTGTATGTGAAACAGTAACGAGCTGGAATATTGTCTAGAGCTCCCTCCCCAAAGTGCAACAAATATTTAAGTTTGAATGACTAGAGTCCTACTACAGTTTCTACAATCTCATTTCTGTAAACTATAAGTGACTACTAGCCATCAAAACAAATAAGGCAGACTAAATTGTACCATTCCAACAGAATTCTACCTCTACTTTTGATAAATGCTTTCACAATCTTACTTTTAACTCCATTTCCTAACACCTGAATGCCAGCTTCACATGTATTATGAATAGCAGGCAGAAACACATGTCGAGAGATTATTTCAGATTGCAATCTAGCTCAGTATTCATATAGTCAGAGAAATCCATAGGCTTTGAGAGTGACTTCGTTTTTCTTTTGGGATATAAGGTCCTGTACAGGAGTGTCACTGCACAGAAATATTACGCAGAGCAAGAGCACCAGGGATCTACACCCTTCCCATTGTTTTGAAATGTAAACATTAAGTCATCTAGAATTTCAAATAAGAAATGCAGGGTATATGGTACGCAAATTGTGTACCTGTTACAATCACAGACTAATTTTTCAAGAATAGATTTTTCAAGTATATACTTATTGGCATAAACACAATAAAAACCCCCAAAACAAGAATAAGAACTTACTACCTGTTATTATCTCTAAAACATTACCCTCTCTTCTCCCTTTAAAATTAAGAGCTGTACCTCACATTTTCAAACAAAATTAGCACCTTGCTATTTAGGAACTGTTCTCACACTAGAGTAATTTGTCTACGTACAAAAAAACATCAAGTAAACTTATTTCTAAAGGAAGTTGTTTGCAGCTTCCACATTCTTCATAGTTTTACAAGCAGCCCACAGACGTCAGCAAACCAAGCACCCTGTATCAGGGACCTGAACTGTGTAACACAGCACTGGGCTGAGGGTGTGGACACATTGTGTGAAAGGGGGAAGATGCAGGATTAGCTACTGCTGATTTGAATTTATGAACTGGACTATTCAACAAATTTCAATATGCAAAAATATAGTTTAAGAAGAATCAGCAGTTAACATTAGTGAGAAACAAAAATACAAAACCAAATCCCCAAACTTCAAATTTAAAAGCAAATTCTTCCACTTTGTAAGTTTCTTAAGAGCTTCCCAAAGGCACTACTCTCAATAGTCTCAACCAAGATTTGGCTAAAGACAAGCAGTTTACTCAGAAATAAACTGAAAAGGGAAAACACACGGCATACCAGACAAGCTCTCATACTTGCAGCACTAGAATAGATCAGGGTGTTTCACCCGATCGCCTGCCCACTGACAATACCACTGCAAAACTGTCCCTAAGCATCTCAGGACATGGTCACTGCCTTGACTTTCACAGCTAATACTACATATTTAATTTTAAAACCATTTATTACACATGAATAAAACATAGACACATGCTTAAGAAGCCTCTCCTGCCTGGCTCTCTGGGTAGTGAGGCTGCAGTCCTCTCACCAGCCTGTTCAAGACTGGCTGTTGGCACAGGGCTCCATCTACTGGTTTGAGATCTTGCATACCCAAGGATGGGAAGAGCTGATGAGGAAAAAAAATTTTAAATCTCAACAGCTATTTCACACCTCCATTTGTTAATGAGTTCATGATATTCAGAAAACACCACTGGTTCAGAAGAAAACAGTCAATCAAATACATGCGCTCATACATGCTAGGTGGAAACAGTTGCATATGAAATCTTCTATTATCCTTTAAAAATAGTCAAATTTATCACTAAAACTGTTCTAAAGAACCACCATTTTTCTACAAGAAGCAACATATTGCTGTACACTTCCAATCAACATGTAAAGCTTTTTTATTCCTTCTTAAAGCAAGCAATTAAGCAAACAGATAATGCAGAAAAATTATTGAAAATTAATTGCATAATATCTGCACAATTTAAGGCATCAGAGGCAGCCTTTTTTCCTTAAAAAAAAAAGAAAATTTCAGTAGTGGACTGCCATCAGTTTTCATCAAGGGTATTTCTTCACTGTAGCAACTGCTGTTCATGCAGCTATCGTACATTTAACTTTAAAGATTAATTTGGCTGCTGCTGTTTGTAGCATTTCTCAAATTGAGCCATTTAACCCTTGCCTTACTAACCCCACTCTGCCTCCAATTCATGTTTGCTAATGAAAAAGAGCGGTGTGTTTTCCTCCCCAGAACCTTCTGTGCCCATCAGCCAAGCCTGTTGAGCTCAGGCTGTAGAAGAGAAGCCAGAACAGAAAGAGCAGCAGCGCAGTGGTTCAGGCAGTCACTTGAGCTTGTTCTGAACAAGCTTCCTGTGCTGACTGGGGAGCAACAGCGGAGAAATTAGATAGTGCCTGCCCAAGCAGCAATCACATCTAGGTACCAAGGGTCAACAAACGGCTCCCCAGTTGAGTCACCCCAATTCTGTTCTCCAAGGCACATCTAGCAAGACCAACAGCTAACTTAAGACATGGTGCAAGAAAACAGACAGTGCAGGAAAGAGACAGCAAGCTCCACAACTCCTCACTCTGCCCCACACTCAACACCACGCTGACAGCAGATAAGTGGAGTTCAGCACTGTCAGAGGTGCAAAAGCAACAGGGTCACAGTAAGGGAGTCATGGAAATTCCCACATCCCTCACACTGTACCTATACGTAGGAAAAGGTATAATTTAGTCAGGAAGACCTGGAAACAACCAAGAGATGGTCACAGCAAGACGGCAGGAATGGAAAGAGTAGTAATAAAATTCAGGCGCTACTGAATATCCTTTAACACAGGGAGAACTTGTAAAAAAAGGACACCTGGGAATTCATGCAGCTCCTCCTACGGCTCTGTTTTCCCAATTTATCTTGCCCCCCTAAAATGACAGTTGATGAGATTAAAGGACAAAATCTCCTACAATGAATTTGCATAAACACCACAGATTGAGAACAGAATGTTGTCTTTTTTGTTGTTTTTTATTTTAACTTGAAGGAAAAGCAGAATTTAAACCTTGAAGGTGACTTCTCACTTACTAAATGCAAATTTTAATTAAAATGCATTTAAAAATACAACCGAACAACTGTCTCTTTAAGGAACACTGACATCAATGCAGGCTACACTTGAGAAGGATATAGGTGTGGAACTACATCCTTTTTCATCATACATAGTCAGGTGCAAAGAGAAAAGTTTAACTTCAAGATTCCTGTGGTCTAATGAAAATAAACACCATTAAACACAGATCCAAGAAAACAGGCTTATTTAATATGGATTGGTTTTCTTTGGATATAGGTCATGGGAACTGAGATATTTAACTACTTCAAGACTAATTTTTATTCTATCCTAAATTGTTTACACTGTCAGCAAGCTCATGGTATCCTGATACCTAGCAGAGGGGGGAAAAGAAAAGGTGGAAAGAAGTCAACTAGTGTCTGTGAAAACAGATTTAAATTCACATCCGAGTATTTGATTGTCCTACTTTGATTATGCTGAGCAACTGAGCATCTGTGATACTACCTGTATCACTCATATAGTAATATTTGTAACAAAGAATTTCAAAATCAGAACACATTTTTGCAGCTGTACAAGAAGAGTTACAAAACATTCAACAAATCTTAAAACTGTGGTGGATGTTTCATAGTGCCATTTTCCTCATTACAAGGAAGGTACTCAGGAGAGAATTTGTCATACAGTGCTTATGTCAAACTTCAGACAAGGAAAACCACATTCAAATACTCTGCTGTGACAGAAAATGGAAAAACTGCCAGGTCTGTGCACACATACAAGCACGCTATAGAAAAACATTATGAAAAATATTGCTTTGTTTCTCATGCTTGTAGCTAGAAATTTACATAATCAAGTTAACATGTTCTCACCTACTGAGCACCTAAAACTGCATAATCCTATAGAACCTGAGATTTTATTTACTTGAATGTGAACCACATGGACAACACACTGAGAAAGAGAATCTTAATGCAAGTTCAACTGTAAATCAAAGAAATTTGAAATGAACAAATGTAGCTGAAAAAACCAAAATGTGCCTCTCCAAAAGTAATACTAATGATTTTATTAAACTATTATACCAATACTAATAACTATTATATCAATAATAATTTTATTATAAGGTGGATATAATTTAGGCAACTATAACAAGCATAAATGACAATACCCAGACAGCACACTGCAATAGATAGGCATCTTCTTTATATCTCACCACCTAATCTCTCTCAAACAGGACTAGCTGTTTCTAAAAAAATATTTGAATATATATCATACCATTATTGATATATGGTATGATTCATATTTGAAATTTGAAATTGAAATTCATTATTGAAAGAAATGAATGCTTAAAGAAACCTTACTTTTTTGCATAACTTCTTTCAATAGCATTGAAACAGCCGCTGGAATGTCTTAGAACAATTTTCTAATTATGCTCAGTTGGCAGTCTCAGTTCTCTAACTACACACAGCTGCAAGCTGAGTTACCATTTTTCTTGGTAATTAGGATTATCTTTTTGGTAGTCAATTAAGCTTCTAAAATAAAGTTAAATCTATACATAAAAAAACCCCAACAAAAACAGTACAAACTAATATTTTGTTTCCCATGAGATGCAATATGTAAGCACTAAGAATGGTTCCACTTCTTCACTTGTTAATACATTAGAATTAATAAAGAGAGGGGGTCAAATACATACATTTGGAAATAGCATAATGAAGGAAAGCTAAAGCAGAGCTGATTATTCCCAAAGGGAACAAGCCAAGGACATTTAGGAAAAAAAAAAAAAAAAAAAAAATCAATGTTCGCTACAAAGATTGATACATATTTAACATTTAACTTTGCACATTAAAAATGGAAACAACACACAACAGTATTTTTAATAGTGTAAGCACTCTGCAATGCTTTTCGTTTCCATACATATCAACTGCCATGCCTTGGAAAGCCCTATTCCCTTTCCCCAAGCCAGTCTAAGCTTAGTACCATTCATTTGTTAAATTGGCAGGTAATGAAAATTCCTAGTTCTGCTCCCACCAAGTGTAATTCATACAGACACACAACCATGACAATTCTTCAGCACTAAGTACTATCTTTACAAAGTGGGTGTTTTTATAAGCTAAAGTGTAAGTCAACATAAATTACTAGATTCATACATTTAAAAAACACTGTTAAAAATACAGTCTGTTTGCTTCAAGTACAGCAATCTTTGATCCCATGTGAGAGAATTTAACAGCAGAGCATCCTACAGCATTTTCAGAAGTGTTTCAATTCAGGCACAAACCTGCTCCCATTCCACAAATCCTGATGGGAACTGCCACCCCTCCCTCCAAAGAGCTAATCAATAACCAAGCATTGTAATCCTTCTCTGTCCTAATACTACCTTACTGAAGCAGATTAGATTTTTCTAATTTATTTCACACTAAAATTTAAATTGGTGCATAGCTAGCCAGAATATTACTATTTAAATGAACATATAACTTAAAGATCAAATTCTGTCTTCAACAGATTTACATAAAAGGACAAAAAGGATAACATTTGTCTACCAGCATGTTATGTGGATCTCCTTAACCAATTTACTATGGATTTCATGGTGCAAAAATTAATGCCCTCCAGGAGCTGAATTCATTACCAATTATTTCTTCCAAACCCGCAGCATAATCCCACAGTGCTGTGACCGATGGAAGTTTTGCCGTTTACTTAGAGGGAAGTTGGATCTGTTCCTTGGTTTGCTACTCCAGCAAGTGATAGTGAGCAAAAGGATACTACGGATGTTGTCTTATTTCTGATAAGGAAAAGATACTATGAACCAGTTTTGTGTATTTTATTCCCTGCCAAAACTGAGAGCAACACCTTGATGATAACGTTACCTGCACATAAAGTCACCAACAGAATTATATGCCTTTTTTAACATGACTTTCCAGAATACACTTCAGCAACAATAATGGCAAACAGCCTGTAGAGTTGCTCATGGACCGTGCTCAGCCCTTCCCTACTCCAGAACCCACAGAAGCATCCCTGTAAGTCAGCTGGTGCATGGGTACCACACCCAACTCACAGCACATGTACAAATAGCCTCCCACTAGGCACCTGACCCAATAAACTTCTTTTATATGACTGTAACAGAAAAGCATTAGTAAACAACAACAAAAAACCCCAGCTATACACATATTCTGGTGGCCAACAACTGACCGTAGGTCACAAGTGCCAAAACTCCAGCTTTCAAAATAAAAAATGCTTTCAAAATAATTAACTGAACCCCTGAGTTGTAATTCCTCTGAAAAGCATGAAATCTGAGGTCTGTGGCAAGGTTCAGCCAAGTGTAATGGTGCACAGTAAATACAAGCTGTTTTCACATGTAGCTGATGTTCACTAACATACAGAGGATACCCATAAACAACAAATACCGCATTAAGATATCTACTGGCATTCAATTTAAGTGACCATGTCTCTGTTAATTGTACTTGAGAGAGATAAGCAGTGCTTGTTTCACACTTCATACAAAAAGTCTGGTAATTCCATTTAAATGAGATAATAACTAACATGAATATTTAAAAAAGTGATTAGATTCACCGATACTATGAAAATAAAAAAAATCAATCCTAGCAATATTTCATATAGTAGTGAGTTCACCCTGGCTGGACTCCAGGTGCCCACCACAACTGCTCTATCACTCCCCCTCAACTGGAGAGAGGATAGAAAAATATAATGAGAGGCTTATAGGTTGAGATAAGGACAGGGAGAGATCACTCAGCAATTACTGACATGGGCAAAACAGACTCGACTTGGGGAAAAATTTATTTATTGCCAATCAAATCAGAGCAGGATAATAAAAAATAAACCCAAATCTTAATAACACCTTCTCCCTCACCCCTCCCTTCTTCCTGTGCTTAACTCTCCTGTCCACAGGAGACAGTTCTCCACTAACTTCTCCAACATGAGTCTTTCCCACAGGCTACAGTTCTTCAAGAACTACTCCAGTGTGAACTGCTCCTACTTCCAAAGGGTGTTGTCCTTCAGGAGCAGACTGTTCCACTGTGGGTACCCCATGGGATCACAAGTCCTGCCAGCAAACCTGATCCAGAATGGGTTCCTCTCTCCATGGGTCCACATGTCCTGCCAGGAGCTTGCTTCAGCACAGGCTTCCCACAGGGTCACAGCCTCCTTTGGGCACATGCACTTACTCCAGCATGGAGTCCCTCATGGGCTGCAGGTGGGTATCTGCTCCACCATCAACCTCCATTAGCTGCAGGGGGACAACCTGTCCCACCATGGTCTTCACCACAGGCTGCAGGGGAATCTCTGCTCCAGCCTCTGGAGCACCTCCTCCTCCTTCACCGAGCTTGGTGTCTGCAGAGTGGCTTCTCTCACATATTCTCACTCCTCACTCTGGTTGCAATTGCACAAGGATTTTATCCCTTTGTTAAATATGTTATCACAGAGGCACTACTATCATCACTGATGGACTCAGCCTGGCCAGAGGTGGGTCCATCTTGGAGCTGGCTGGCATCAGCTCTATCAAACATGGGGGAAGCTTCTGTCAGCTTCTGCCCCTCCACTACAAAAACCTTGCCACACAAACCCAGTACACATATAAAATATTTTCGAAATTCTAATACATAATATTCTTTAATATACCAAAGGCCACCACTCTGCAGAAACTCCAAGTTTGCATTTTACATCGTCCTTAACAGACAAAAGCCCACATCAAGAATCACCATTGAAAACAGAAATGTTATAGCTTCTGTGCCACGGGTCATGAGGCTAGCAGGGAGTACTCCAACCATCCTATCACTTAAACCAGTGGCTCAAAGCAGCAGAGATTCACCTTAACAAATGAGCATACACTCTGGTTCTTTCCTTAGCTGTATCTCTTCTGCAACTAAGGGTCTAATACTCTTAGCCCTCCAAAACTATTTTACTTTAAAAGGAAAAAGCCAGCAATCATACTTTCAGAAATATCTGCCACTTGCAGTGTTATGCTGTAGTTAAATCTGTTAATAGACTGCAGCCCAGAAGGGTTGGTTGTTTTAAATAAGTTTCTGTCTACGCTTAGCCTGTGGGGCTAATTATAGCAGTTGTTCTATTACCTGATGAACCCTCCCCAGCCAAGAAGGGGCACGGGGAAAATCAGAGGAGATTCACATGTTGAAATGAAAACAGATTTAATGAAACAGCCAAACTAATACCCATGCCAGTATAAAGTAAACAAAATTATACTCAGCCCAGCAAATGTATGGTGGTCACAATAAACAGGAAGGCAGTCCTCAGGAGCAGAAAGAGCAGCAGGGTCAGGAGACCCTCCATCCCCAGCAAACATCCCCCTTTATACTGAGCTTGACATTCATGGGATGGGATACACCTGTAGCCGACTCGGGTCAGCTGCCCTAGCTGACTCCAAAGTGCCAATGGCCTGCAGACCATGGCTGGCCTGTGATTCTGTCCAGATGAAACCAGGACAGCTTCAAAACCTGTATTGCCTATATGGGACAACAGATGTAAAAGTGAAAAGAATCTTCTGCATAATCGGGGGAGATCTGCACTAAAGTGAACATAAAGTCAGATCAGCAATTCATAGTTTAAAAACATTTTACTATCTGCATTCTGCCATTAACATGCAACATCTACTTTGCCGTAAGTTTGACAGCCTAAAAATTTTAAGGAGGTAGCAAAAAGATCATTAGGGTGTCTCTCAAGTTCACATGACTTGTTTTACACAAAAACTGATCAACACACAGGACATTCTCCCCTTTCACCTCAGCTCATATGTACCTTCTTGCTTTCGATTCTAGTGAATAATTTAATGACTCTTTCCACAGAGAACTAGCAAACATGTATTTTCTTTCCTTCCCTAGCCCCTTTCCAGCAAGTTCTGAAAACTTTCTGACATTTTTACTAACCTAGGCACCCTCAAAATCTAAAAACTTCACAAATTGCAAAAACTAAGTCTGGACCATAGTATCAGCACCACACTCCTATTACTGGCAGTAATACAATGCATTGGGTTTGTCTCTCTACAAGAGAAAAAATAAACCTTACAATTGTTTTGTTTCTTACTGGTCAAGAAAGGAGGGTAACACCATAATAGTGCTTT
The DNA here is from genome assembly GCA_013401335.1 of Brachypteracias leptosomus. Classification (NCBI taxonomy): domain Eukaryota; kingdom Metazoa; phylum Chordata; class Aves; order Coraciiformes; family Brachypteraciidae; genus Brachypteracias; species Brachypteracias leptosomus. Next base: position 35,679 of record VYZX01020463.1, on the reverse strand, counting down.
TCTAATTTAGCATCATCTAGAATGACTTCTAATGAGCAGGGAGATAGAAAAACAGACTGCAAAGAACAAAAGTAACAGTTCCTTCTCTGAAAATGGCAAACTAATAATTATGAGGGAAATTAAGTGAATCCACATGAAAGCTAGTGAACAGATTTTTAAAATTTCACTAGCTACCCACTACTTTTGGGCAGAGTAGTTATCACCACAAACTGTAACAGCGATCAGGCTCCAAAGAACTTGCAGTATCATTAAATGAAAACCTGTAATAACTACAAAAAGGGTATATACAAATGCCAACAATATGGGATCACTTCCTAAAACTAAGACAGTATATAATCTTCCTGACTACAAGATCTACTAGTTTGGTCTGAGCCTTATCAGTCTAGGTATTTAGAAAAAAACAAGACAAAACATCTAAAACTAGTGAATAAATGGCCAGGATGGAAAACAGATATTCTGCTACTGTATGTCCTCTCCACAGACAGATTTACCAGCTCCTAGGAGGGCTATAATCTCCCTGATAATGCTGTCACTCATGGTGATTGGATGCAGCAGTGACTGCATAGCTTCAGAACTCCACCTCCTTCCCTCAAAACCTGCAGCAGCGGCTGTTTCTACTTTCTCAAGTTCTGTACATAATTTTACCTTCAAGTCCATCCCTTCACTTTCCACACTGCAACCAGAACTGCAGTAACTTCTCCTTGGCTTAACAAGCAAAACTAGCTTATCACTTTCAAGTGCCTGAAATCAGTGCTGATGTCTGCACTGGGGATGGTCAGAAGAGCTTGTAGTGTTCATGCTGATGTTCACTGATGTATACGCTCAGTCTCACACATCTCATAGAGCTGAGGGACCCTCTAGTGAATTACTACATTTTGCATACTTAAAAGCAAAATAAACAAAAACAGAACTACCACATAACACAGCATTATTAGTTTAACTGTTATGACTTAGTTTTGTTAAACATCACAAGATATTTAAATTAGTACTATAATATATCTAAATAAGCAAATAATCCAAAACCAAACTGGTATATTCCCAGAGAAAAACTGACCAAGAACAGATGCTTAAGGACAGACACAAGAACAAAGTAAGCACATCACATCACTGCCCTAGGACTCACAGGTCCCACAGCCTCCAGAATTTGCAGCTCTAAGATCTGCTGAGCCAGAAGCACATTGCTATGGTTAACCCATTTTTCTTCCATGACTAAAGGACTGCAATTTGTAGTTAGAACTTGCTGAAATATTAAAAAAGTCACTGTGCCGCCACAGGGCCATCTGAATTCCCAAACTCGTGGGGAGCAAACTCCTCCAGCATCCAGCTCCAACCACCCCAAACCCCTGAAGCTGTACATAGACCCAGTTGTGTTTGCTCCACAGGCAAATATCGGAGTGTGTGCTGTCTCAGCTGAAACAGGCCTCTGGGTACACCTACTGAATGTTTTTCCTCCAAATTGCTCACACCAAGAAACCACAGTCATTTTCCTCAAGTGAAACAGACCTTCACAACCCCAGCAAGAAAGCGGATTACTCCGGAACTTAATTACATTAGGAGCTGAGGTACACAACTCACTGGGACTTCCTAAGGAACTTAAAGTCATAAATGTTATAAAAAAAAAAAAGAAAAAAAAGAAAAAGCACAGATTGCAAACTTTATTTTGGCAAGATTTTTGGTGTGGTTTTGTTTTTGCTTTTTCTTAAAATGTATCCCTACTCCTCTTAGTACCCTCCACAGCTTGTTCTCACCTGACACTAAAGGTCCAGCACTAACCCCCGGAACTTGTTCGTGACAGGTTTCACCTCGGATTCTCCAAACCACCTCCCGAGCGCTGCCCCCCGCCCCCCTCCTTTCCTCCCTCCCGAGAGGCGCAGCCCGTCCGTCCCTACCCTCCCGGCTGAGTGGAGCCTCCTGAACTCCCCATAGCGCATTCCAGCACGGGAGCCCTGCTTGCCCGCCTCCCCAGATGGTGGGTCGGCAGGCCGGGGTCGCCCATGGGCCACGAGGCAAGGGCAGGTAACGGTCACCCAGCCGAGGGGCTGCGCCGGGAGCGCTGCCCCGGCCCACGCAGCCGGTGAGGGTAGGGAAGGCCCGGCGGCGGCAGAGCAGGCAGGGCGGCTGCGGCGCGGCCCCCGAGGCGGGGGAGGCGAGAAGGCCGGGTAGTGCCGCCTGCCCGCGGGGAAGCGCTGGGAGCAGATCAGCCCTTCCAAACGCCGCCTCGGCGGGAGGCGCCGCCGCTAAGAGTCCCGCCGCAGAAGACGGGACAAGTTCGAACCCGAACGCCGCGGGGCAGCCGCCGAGGGAAGCGCGCCACCAGCCCGTTACCTGCGCGCTCCTCCCCCGCTGCCGGCGTGCGGGCGGCCCCGAGCCGCCGCCTCCACAACAAAGCCCACCAGCGGGCGGACCCCACGGCCGGAGAGGCTGGAGCGCGCAGCGATGGCGGGGCCTCGGCCCGAAGGCGGAGCCGCCGCCGGGCTGGGGCTTGGGGCTGGCGCCGCCCCGCGGGCGGGAGAGGCGGCGCAAGGCCTCGGCACCGCGGGGGCGTGCGGAGTGCCGGGAGGTCTGCGAGGTGCGGGGGGGCTGCGGGGTGCCGGGTCATGGGAGCAGGAGTCTCCCTTAGCCGCCTTCCCCCGCACGGGGAAACGCGGTCTCCTCCTCGGGGGTTAGCGCTGGAGCGCTGTCCAGGCCGGCCGGGGACGGTGTTCCCTACTAAGGGATGTAGTAACCAAAACATAGAGCCCAACCCAGCCACGGCTGGAAAGGAGGAGAATGCGGTGGCGCGCGTGTTCTGGTTTGGGAAAAGGCCATGTGGAAATGGGGTTAAGCCTAGAAATGCTTTAGGGAACCTGCACAATGGGAAGGTTGCCCTTTGAGGAAGGGTAGGGAAAGATGGCAGGAGAACAAGGGAGATGTGCAGTATAGAAAAGAGACTTCCAGCAGGAGAATGTACCTGTGTCGAGGTGAAGAGATTTGGGGCATGAATACTGTGACATGGACTTAATAGTTTCCTAACAATAGCAGAGTTTTATTTTTTTAAGGAGCAGGTGTTTTGATATTCTGTAAACGCATCTCTATGTCAATTACATGCACTCTGAATTACTTTTTTTATTCTTGTAAATTTTATTTTGTGGCAATGACACCTGAAAAAAACAAATCTAACTGGCTGGTTTCTGAACCCTCCAGTCAACACCAATTTCTCTTTACTGTTGAACTACTGCAGCAAGTCCACCTGAATACTAGATTCGCTATTTGTATCAAAGGGAACATTGCACAGGGAGACCCACACCTCTGGAACAAAAACAGTAGAGAAGTTTCATCAGTGGATGACACAGAACACAGCAGACTTGATGATCCTGCTATATTTATTGAGCAGCAGTCTCAAAGAGCCAAACCAGGGGAACTAAGGCAAATGTTAATGAAACATTGAAGTTGAGATTTTAATTACTTAAAGGTCAGCACATTCAAAGTTTATTAATTTAAGGGAGTTATTCTGTATTCCCACAGCAATCCCCACTCTGCTCTTACATCAAAGATTCAAGTTACTGTTTATTTGCTGATGCATGAAAATTATATAACTGAATGTTATACCTGAATATTATTCCTTTCTGCAATTAAAGTCCCAGTCTTTTGACACTTTGTTAACACTTCTCTGTACATTTTCTATGTTCCCATACTTCTCAGTAGCAATAAACCCTGTTTTTCCACTAACTTTGTTCTAAATTACCAAAGGCTACATTTCTTTTGAAGCTTGGAACCTCTGAGTTAGCAACATCTGTTGCTAAACTATCACAACACTCACAGACACTGCAAACTAACATACCAGAACACTATTATGACTTCATGCTTTCCCAAAGATACTTTTATAAAATTTTGGCTTTCAAATACTACAGCACCTCCAATCTGTTCTCAAAACAAGGAAATGTGTTTGGAAAGGTTTAAGAAATGATTCCCAGAAAGGCCTGCACAGGGGGTGAAAACACAGTAGTTTTAGAACCTTGTACACAAACCTCACTTGTAGGCTGTTGAAGCAGCTTTCCTTCTCAAAACGCTCATGTAAAAATCACCGGGGCTTTGTTGGCAGAAAAAAAGTGAATGAGTGGCCAGTTAAATGAGATGAATCTTGTTTCTAAAAGGTTTTCATTATTTTGCTTAATTTGTTTCCAGATTCTTTCCCTCAGTCCAACAGTAACCTTTGTATTTTCATCCATCCAATCTGGAGAGCTGTGATCTGAAAACTCTCTCTTTCACAATATATCTGAAACAAATTGTCTCTGGCTGCACTGCTTCCCGCCTCTATGAAGTAAATAACGGCATTTTAATCCAAATCAAAAATATATTTTGTCTTTTATTTAAATATATTTTTCTCATTTACTAATTAATGGCCTCAAGTTGCGTCAAGGGAGGTTTAAATTGGATATTACAAAGAAATTCTTTACTGAGAGAGTGGTCAGGCACTGGAACAAGCTGCCCAGGGAAGTGGTGGAGTCACCATCCCTGGAGGTGTTTAAAAAACGAGCAGATGTAGCACTTGAGGCTGTGGTCTAGTGGTTAGGGAGATGTTGGGATGAAGGTTGGACTTGATGATCCTAGAGGTCCTTTACAACCATAACAATTCTATGATTCATCTCTTTATGTGAATTCCATCCACCAGAATTCTGGAAAGCTATTTTTTCCTATCAACTTCAGGTATTTCCATCTTCACTTTTATAGTAGTCAAGCGTGCCTTTCATAACAATGGACTTTTTCCTTAATTTTTTCCCATTTCCTTGTGGAACAGATGTGGTATTAGCGTAACAAATGCAGATTTCTCCTATGCCTTATATGTACATATTCTCTTCAACTCTGCTAGCTACATATATTCCCAGAGTCATGAAATCCCAATTTTAACACAGTACCTGAGGTTTGCCTGGTATTCACTGTGTCTAGGATTCTACCTTAAAGTCACTACCTCAATGTATTTAAGTGAACATCTGGAAGCCCAGCTCTTACTACACTAAGATTTATATAGACAGCAGACTGCAGTTAAATACCTCAGATATGGAAAATGGAGCATAAATGTGTTCAGGCATAAGAAACAGATCTAGCTTAATATGTTTCTTAAGGAATAAATAACTACATACCAATATTTGTCTTTGGCAGCTGTGCTTCAGGAATACATAAATACACCAAGTTACAAATTATCTATGCTTAGTTTAGCATAAACTGATGCCCTTGCAAGGCAACAACAGTCTGTCCTCTTTCAGAGTTGAGACGCTAAAAAATAAGGATGTAAAACCACCTTTCATTTCTTTCTCTTTTGAAGAGGTGCAAGCAAATCTAGCTTCTTAGTTCTATTTCAAGATGCTCAAGAACACACACAGAATTCAGAATCACTTTGAAAATAATGTGTTAACATGCATGAAGATAACTTGTCTGTATTAACACTGTAATACTATTAGCAAGAAAGCAAAAAAAAAAAAAGAAAATTAATCCCAAATTATCCATGTGATTGGTTAAACAGTCTAGCACCTTATTCATGAGCTATTTCCTTAAATCCATCTTAACTCTAATAAACATAGCCTTGAGATCAAGAGTAGCTCTGTTTTCCCTCCCAAACCAATGTAATTGAGCTGGTATGTACCCCTGATTGTTAGAAAAGATGGAAAGGTGGAGCTCAGCGTGGACAAGCATTCCCTTGGGGTAAGAAAAATCCTCAGTACTAAAGGCTGTGGGCTACGTGCAAAAGGAGGAAACAGAGAAGAGTATGAGAAACCACAGTGCTATTCAGAGTTAGAGAGAAGTGGAGACAAGGAAAAAAATCTCTACAGCTAGATGTTGGTAACCCAGGGGTTTGACTAGTAGAACAGGGTCAGAAATACAACAGGGAAAATAAAACACTGCCTGTAATACTGCATCTGCTCCCAACTTTTGCAGGCTCCAAGTCTACAGAAACATTTAGGTATTCAGTTGTTGATTAAGTGCTTAAGATGTAGTTTATTAACCTGAGTGGCATTTTGAATCTGGCTTTAAGTCAAAAAGACCACGTCTGTACTAGTAAACAGAGGGGATCCATGCCCATTCTCTGGCCCAGAGAAAAATACCCTTGTGCATTCTGTAACCGCATAGCTGAGCTGTCTTCTCCTTCAAATAATGCCACCGCTGCCAATGTGCCCATGCTGTCCCCAGCGTTGTACCGTGGTGTCTTCCTTGATCTTGGCACTGACTGTGTCCCAGCACTCCAGCCCATGTCCTGGCACTATTTCGTTTACTGAGATGGGCCAATAGGTCTGTGTAACACATGCAATAGCTGCTCTCCAAGCGACAAAATACTTGTGTCCTTCAAACAACAAAAAGCTGGAACCAAAGTCTAAGGGTTTTTAAAGAACAGTACGCTTCAGAAAAACAGCCAGTGAGCCAAAGGGCACCACCGACCCTTCCCAGAAGTGGAGCACCAGGGGATCTGCGAGTGCCAGCTGGGTGCCAGCAGCGGCGGGGAGCAGGACTGCGAGTGTGTGCAGCACAGCACCAGCCTGAGGCGGTGACAGACCTCCCCCCCCGGCTCACTGACAGGCCGCCAAAGCCTTGCCCGAGGGACTCCAGCTGCCGGTTTCCCGGCTGGGAGCGATCAGGGCGCCCCGTCTCCGCCGTGATCACCAGCACCTGCGAGCCGAGACCGGCCCGGGGCCGCCCTCTGACCACCGCCAAGGCCGCTAGCGCGGGGCCTCGGCCTGTGCGCCCCCGCCCCGCCCGGCCTCGCCGCGGTCCTGGCTGTAGATAACTGCGGCCCCCGCCTCTCCCAGCTCTTTCCCACACGCCCAGCGCGGAGTTGGCCCCGGCTCGGCAGCCGCTCTCCAAGTGCCGCCGCTTCTCGCCACCGAGGATGGATCGGAATCCCGGGGGCTTTCTGCAGGAGGCCTCTCACCAAGTCGTCGCTGGAGGTTCGGCGGGTAAGTGGGTGCGTTCCCCCGGGCGAGGTGGGTCTGCTCGGCCCCGCCGGCGCTCCTCCAGGCCGAGGTGCAGGCAATGCCGCCGCCTCGCCGCTCTTCTCAGGAGCAGGAGCGGCGGCGGGGAAATGCCCGGCTCGGCGGCGGCTCCTCCCCCGCCGGGCGGTGCGGGCGGGCCCCTGAGGCGGCCCAGGGGATCTCAGGTTGTGGAGCGGCGTGGTCGGGCCGCGGGGACAACTTCTGTAACGGTGCTGGGCGCCCCGGGGAGTGAGGGGGCACTTCCCTGGGCCGCGGTGTATCTCCGTTAAACACACCCTGCAGCCCCTCGGGAGATAAGGGTGGCGGGCGGGCACCCTGCAACAGCAGCCGCCGTCGGTGTCCCCCAGCGAGCTGCTGTGGCGCGTGGCGGTTGGTCTCGCCTTGCTTGAGGTGGGCTCGGTAACTGCTCCAGTGTGCTCGCTGCCAGCGCCCTGGTGCGGGGCAGAAACGTTCCCGGTTCTCAGCCGCCTCCCCCGTGGCGCTCTTTGTCGCTGCCTTACAGAGGAACCGCTGCAGGACTACAGTGAAAGTGTACTTCTGTCTCTCTATAGTACTTTTAGGAATGTCGAAGTTACTAATTAATCACGTTATTTGTGTTGAAAGCTCTAAATGTCGAACAGTATACATCTGTTCAGCAGTGAAAGCATTGCTGGTTAATTTCTTCGGTTTGTTTTCCTCAAAGTGCAGTAAATCTGAAATATTTAAGTTAGTCTGCAGTTTAGGGAATATTTACACAATACCCTGCTCTTTTGGCGTGTATATGTAAGTCCTGCTAGCATTTTAAGTATGTAGTATGTTTTTAAGTGCTCTTCAGTGTCTCTTTTTTGGGTCCAAATGCTGTTTGTCCCATTCTGCTTTAATTGAAAGAGGAAAGGTACAGAGTAATGTTGCAGTGTCTTACGTAATGCTTTTCAGTGTAATGTGCGCAAGCAAAATTCTCTTGTGGTGGGTGAGTCCTATGTGGCCGTGACACTACATGTGAGCTTGTGCTCCGTTCCCTCTAATTCCCCTGCTGCCCCTAAATCCGCTTTTATGCGTTCCTGCCACCAACGCGCATTTGAGCGCTTCCTTTTTTTCATGCTGGTGAGTCTGCATGCCCTTTGTAATTCAGCCTTCTGCTTTGACAGAGAGCTGTAACAGCAGAAGAGGAGAGGTCTGCACCAGCCCTTCCAGTGTATTGTATGGCTGTGTTTATATAGCTCTTCTGCAGCCTTGGAAATACTAAAGCTTTTTCAGATTCTGCTTGGTGCCACTCCCCTCTTTCATTAGGAGAGAAAGGAAAGGTTTAATCTGTACTAGCCTGTTGAAGGCTTTTCATACCTAAAGGGATGCTAAGGTCTTTTGCCACCAGGTGTTTTGCAGGATGACAGATTTATCTGCCCATAGTAGTGGGCCTGTACCTTAGTAACTCAAATTGATCTTAACTCAGTATCTTCCCATCTTCTGACAGTAGCGCATTTTACAGGCTGTCTTTGTTCATAGAGGAACAGACAGTTTGGCTACACAACTAGAAAGAAAATGGTCATTTACATAATGGCAAAGTTCTACAGGTGGAGTAGAACTGAAAAAAGAGTGTGGTGGTGTAGGGAAAAGACAATTTGAAAGCTATTTGCTGGTCTGGTGGGAATAAATGTTAAGAGGAGGGAAGGCTCGGTTCAAGGAGGGAAATGGCTCTAATTTGAAAACCTAACAAAGGCTTAAAACTTAATGGTGTATTTCTTGGGGATTTATAGAGAAGGTAAAAAAGGAAGACTGTAGCTTTGAGGTCTTGAATTTAAAGGATATTCTTAGGCAAATGTGGATCCAACATGGAAAAGGTGGAATCAAGAAAGAAAGGATGGAGGGCATGAGGAGTGTACTTAATATTTCATCTTAGTGAGAGACTTAGTTTTCTAGTATCACCTTAGACACCATGTATTGCTTTTGGCTGCCTCTGCAGAAGGACATGGGGCTTTTGTAGGTGCTTTGTCATATTTACTGGCCTCATGAAAATGTCACAGATAGTCTAGCATGGCTTTGCTTCTTGTACCACAGCCTGATATTTAGAAGGAAATTGAAAAAGAATCATTGTGGTGAACTCATGTTTCGATTTTTAAGAAGTTCTGATCATCTTAATTCATACAGTTCAGCACAAGGAATGTATGAATCAGTTTGTAAGAAAGATGCGGTAAGTTGGTGTCTTTGACAAAGTAATGATGAGAAAGTAACAAGGTAGTCAGGGAATGAACTGCTCAGAAGAATAGGTGTAATTGAGGGGTCAGCAATATTGTCTGCCTAAGTAAAATGAGAGGCTATTTAGCATCTGTATGTCTGATGCAAAAGGATCTGATAAGAAGTGATTCTGCTAGGTCAAGTGGAAAATGATTAGATAAGCCTAAACTGCCAGAACAGGCAGAAAGGGATTTTTGAAGCTTTATGGAAGATGACAGGACTTGTTCATGGATTTAATAAAGGAAGGGGAAGAGGAAAGAAAGAAATCAAGCATGACCCCTAGTCTACAGAACTGATAAAATGGAAGATACTGGCATTCTGAAGGAGGGAGAAATAAAAGCATTCAGTGTTATAAAAGAAAAGATTTAAACATACCATTGGCTGTCTGAGGCATTTCTAAGTTAAAGATAAACTTGAATGGTTCTCTGCTGTAACTGAAATGTAAAACACAAGCATGACAGGATCTCATTTGTACTCCATGTCTGTGGTAAGGGGTGCATCTGCTTCTGCATGGCTTGTAATTTGACTTCATATTATATTGAAAACTCTACTTCCTGAGGGTGAATTCAATCTTAAATATAGAATCATAGAATTGTGTTTGTTGGAAGAGACCTTTAAGATCACCAAGTGCAACCATTAACTCAGCACTGCTAGGTCACCACTAAACCACGTCCTTAAGTGCCACATCTACACATCTCTTAAATATATCCAGGGATGGTAACTCCACCACTTCCCTGGGTAGCCTGTTCCAGTGCTTAAAAACCCTTTTGGGGAAGAAATTTTTTTCTAATATCCAAATTAAAACCTCCCCTGGTGCAACTTGAGACTATTTCCTCTTGTCCTATCACTTCCTACTTGGGAGAAGAGACTGACCCACACATCACTACAACCTCCTTTCAGGTAGTCGTAGAGTGTGATAAGGTCTCCCCCCACACTCCTTTTCTCCAGGCTAAACAACCTTGTTTCCCTCAGCTGATATTCATAAGACTTGTTCTCTAGACCCTTCACCCGCTTCTTTGCTCTTCTTTGGACACACTCCAGCACCTCAGTGTCCTTCTTGTAGTCAGAGGCCCAAAACTGAAGACAGTATTTGAGGTGCGGCATCACCAGTGCTGAGTACAGGGAGATGATCACTTCCCTACTCCTGCTGGCCACACTATTTCTGATACAAGCCAGGATGCTGTTGGCTTTCTTGGCCACATGGGCACACTGCTGGCTTATTCAACCACCTGCTGACCAATAACTCCAGATCCTTTTCTATCAGGCAATGTTCTAGCCACTTTTCCCCAAGCCTGTAGTGTTGCATGGGGTTGTTGTGACCCAAGTGCAGGATCCGACCCTTGCCGTTGTTGAATCTCATACAATTGGCCTTGGTCCATTGACCCAGGCTGTCCAGATTGCTCTGAAAAACCTTCCTACACTCAAGCAGATCAACATCCCCACCCAGCTTGGTGTCATCTGCAAACTTACTGAGGGTGCCCTCAACATGCTCATCCAGATCATTGATAAAGATATTAGACAGAACTGGACCCAATATCCTGGGGAGCACCACTTGTGACCGGCCACTAACTGGATTTCACTCCACTCACCACAACTCTTTGGGCCCAGCCATTCAGCCAGATGATGCATCCTATTGTCCAAGCCATGAGCAGCCAGTTTCTCCAGGAGAATGCTGTGGGGAACAGTATCAAAAGCTTTATTAAAGACCAGGTAGACAACATCCACAGCCTTTCCTCCTTCCACTAAGCAGGTCAACTTGTCATAGGAGATGAGGTTAATCAAGCACAACCTGCCTTTCATAAACCCATGCTGACTGGGCCTGATCACCTGTGAACAAAGCCTTACTCAATCTTGGCTTATATTATTTTTGCTGGCATTCAGTTTGCTCCCATCTTTCAGATTCCTGAATGGTGGTTAAGCATAATTGAAAATACTTGGTTTTGTTTGCTTGCCTGAGCGTGTGACAACAGTGAGGAACAGGGCATTAATTGATATGTAATTGGGACACTTTGTTAGTAAGTTTGGTCCCTTCTAGTACAGTGAACTGCAGGCATACTCCTTTTCTGTAGTGGTTAATTAGTAAACTAAGGCATGTGTGGAATTTATAGGAAAAAAAAAAATTAAACTGTAAGAATTTTTGTGAAAAGAACTTGGGAATCTCTGATTTCTGTAGTTCTGTAGCAATTCTTCAAAAGGCTATTTGAGAAGTCCAGTCAGTGTAGGGTTCAAGTCACAGGCAGAATTGTTTCTCTGATTCAAAAGACAAAAAAAATCCTTGTTTTGTCTGCTGGTATGGAAAAGGCAGAAAGTAAAGTAATAGTGTTGCGTACAAAGTTGATGGAGTTTTCTTTCCTCATGGAGAGGAATTGAATACTGCTGAGTATGTTGTTTGATATCCAGGTCGATTTGCCAAGACATCCTTGTAACAGTCCTGAGTCAGTTTGAGTGATGAAGTGCAAATGTCATTATAACAATTTGTACAGATGGCTCTGTGCTGAGTGAAGTGGCTGAACATAGTTACCCGAAGGCTTCAGGATACTGCTACTTGTTATAGGTGTGTTCTTGTTTTTTTAATAACAAAAGGCTGCAGATGGAGACAATCAGCTAAAACCACAGTTAACAAATATAACTTAATTTGTATTTAGTTTGTATGTTCACCTCTCTTCCATACTCTTGCAAATACATAACATATAAACATTTTAAATTTGGAAGAACTTAATATGTAGTAAGTGATAAATACAATAAATGACATGTTTTTCAGATCTGTAATATTGAACTGATCTTTACTTTTCTGCTGTCATTCAGTGTGCTTCTTTTCCCAATTCCATTTAATCAATGAACATTAACTACTGTCTCTCTTCCTGCAAAATGAGTATGGGAAAGTCAGAATAAAATGAGCTTGGTTTGTTGTGTTTTTTTTTTTAAATACTTCATAAGAATAACTGGAGATGGTCTTTTATTCCCATTCTTCATATTTTCATGGAACAGCAGGGTTTCTGCCTGTCTGGACCTCTTGGCTTCTATTTTTTTGGGAAGAGTTAGGTTTCCAGCTGCCTTGAAATCTGATAGGATTTGGGAATCTAATTCTCTTAAGCTCCTTTGAAAGTCCCAAGCTTTTCTTTTGAGAGATGTTTTATTTCCAGAGTAGATAGAGTTGATTATCCTGGATAGCAGCAACTCCTTTGAACCAGATCTATAAGCAGGAAAGCCAATCGTCGGAACAAGACTCAGATGCAAATGCAGTACCAAGAACAGTGTCGGGGCTTCCTACCACTAGAGGCGTTAGGACGACAAACGTCGTGACAAGGCAGCCTGCCAGCACACTCAAACACCTCCGGTTATTTGGGCCCCATGAATGGGATAGGGTGTGTGATAGACGCATAAGAAGCACTTTAAACAGCAGGAAAACTGACTCATTCTCCCCCTTCCCCCCCCCAGTGTTTAACTAATTTGTTCTGAATATTTTTTCTGACATTTTTATGGGCATTAAAGTTAGGATGAGTGTTCTGTGTTTTCTCAGCTTCTCTTTGCTTGCTTTTAAGCCATACAATTGGTATTTGCATGTTACTAAAATAATCACTTAATGCTCAGAGGTAATTTCAACTAGCAAAGTACTTAGCTAAAGCTCATAACTGTCTTGACGTGAAACCATAATATTTCAAAGTTCTTAAACCTTCCTCTTTCTGAAGTCTCTTAAGGCTGAAATATGATCTAAGACCACAGTACATACTCATTGTCATTCACTGCTTGTGCTTGGCATTTTGGATGTTAACAAAGACCGGTTTTATATTAAAAAAACTAAGGATGGGAAGCAGTCAAATAGTATTAGTTTCAAGGAAACTGAACCTGCAAGTTACAGTACTCCAAAGGAATTCAACTGATAATGTCCTACCTAGTGCTGGATTTAGAGCTTTGGAGGGGAATTGCTTGGTTAGCAATATGGTGAGGAGAATTTTGATTGATGAGAAGATGGCCAAAGAAGGCTAAGCGTGTGCAAGCTGAGATACCAGATATCCTGAGCCTCCTCAAGTATGCTCCTAGGAATTTGGAGGACATAGAAGCAGTCAGGAAGTTAAGACTTGGGAAGATTTCCTTCTGCTCAGACCATCATGCCCCAATGCTG
>VYZX01020462.1:16347-33032 GCA_013401335.1 Brachypteracias leptosomus | reverse complement strand
GCTGGACAGTTTAGGGTCACCCGCGGTGTCTGCTCCTCCCCACAGCTGCGGCCTTTTACTTCCTGCACCCCCAAACTGGTACACAAGATTTAGCAGTGACCTTGGTCTGCAGAGGAGCAAGTATAAGCAAGAGCCTTTCTGCACACCAGTCCTTGGTAGTAACTCTAAACATCAAGCGTTATCACTACTAGAAGTAGACAAGTCTGTGAAAACATGCCTTTAACTTCAGAAAGTGCAGTTACTTAGAAGAGACTGAGCTGAAAAGTAAAATCACTGAAAAGAATTAGTTCTGTTCTAACTCAAATCAGGACACCACCCTTCTCAGAAACTACGTATGTAAGACTTTTCCACTGTTAATTACAATTACTAGACACAGGCAGACTGGATTCCCTTCTATTAAAAGGGAGAGATAATTTCAGTACTGGGTGATCAAGAAAGACGTTTTGGGTTGAAATCTTCTATTTCAAAACAAGACTGTTATGCTAACCTTTAAGATCTGCCACATGCCATTGACTGAAGTTTCTACAGGAGAAGGAGTATGAAAGTTCAGCTTATGTGAAGGTGTGAAATTTTGCTGCAGTAAAGTTCTTTTGGGATGATTTGTGCTGGTGACAGCACAAATTTTTAGCAAAATATAACACTCCGGTTGCAAGATTATTGTTTCATATTAAAAATTATTTTTCTGGTCATCTTCCTGCATGGAAGGTCATTTCTGAAAGTTCCTAGATTGTGCTGGTTAATAGTTTCCTAAGGCAAATACTAGAGAGACCTACTAGGAGTAATGCACCACTTGGTCTGTTGTTCATAAACAGGGACTACAGCTGCAGATGGCAGCTTGCCTCGCAGTGACCACAGGATGACTGAGTTCAGGATCTCAAGGAACGATACAAAGTTAAACAGCAAAGTTAGAATTCTGGACTTCAGAAGATGGGACTTCAGCTTGTTGAAGCAACTGCTGGTCAGATTTCCCAAGGAAGCTATCATTAAAAGGAAAGGTACTTAGAAGAGCTGGCTGTTTTTTTCTAAAGCAAATTTATTTAGACCTCAAGAGCTGAGCAGCTGATTGTACAGGGAATTTTGTTAGAAGAACTGCTTAGTGCACAAGAACTGCTTGGTGTACAAGCTTCTTAATTAATATGCAAAAATAAAGAATATTATAAGCAGAAACAAGGATGGGAAACAAAAGGATATAAAATCATTGCTCTGGCACTTAGGGACAAAATTAGGAAGGCTAAAGCCCAGCCACAGCTAAAACTGATGAGGGACATAAGGGGACGTAAGTAGGCTAGTAACTGAAGGAAGGTCAGAGAAAATGTGGCTCTGCTAATGAACGAGCGATACAATTTAGGAATAGAGTATATGGAAAGGTTTTAGGTCCTCAATATCTTTTTTGCCTTGGTCTTTACAGACAGAGCCTGATCCCAGACCTCCGTGCATATAAGCATGGTTTGGGAAGGAGAAGGATAACCAGCAGCCAGGGACCAAGCAGGTTAGGGCCTACTGAGAGAAGCTGGATGTATTCAAATCTATAAACCATCATAACGGTGATTATGGAAGGTGCCTGATGACTGGAAAAGGGTAGTGTGTTATGCCCACCTTTAAGAATGATGGGAAGGATGACCCAGGTAAGTAGAGCTAAACATTCTCCCCTAGCTCCCTCGAAAGATAGCAGATCATGTCATGTCCTTTGAAATAAATTTCCAACTACATGAGGGACAAAAACATAATCAGGAATAGGCAATATTGATTTACCAAAAGCAAATCATGGTTGAGGTTAGTAGATGATCTAATAACAGCCTATACCATTTGAACAACAGTTACAGGAGTGATGGAGCCCAGCTCTTCTTAGTAGTGGCAAATAGCATCACAAGGAGTACTGGTTACAAGTTGTTGTTTGGTAGGAAATTCAGAAAAAACCTTCTTTACTAGGTAAATAGCATAGTTACTGGTTATTGAGAAAGCCTGTGGCAACTCAAAGCTTAGAAATTCACAGCTCAGCTATACAGAGCCATGGCTTGACCTGGTATAGTGTTGGCAACTAACCTGCCTCTTGCATGAAGTTGGCCTAGACAACCTCCAGATGTCCCTTCCAACCAACATTTTTATGATTGTGTAAACAGTCTGGTATTTTTTAGATCACTAAAGAATGCTCCTGAGGAAAGTTTCTTTTCCACATTTTTAAGTGCACATTGGACTGAACAATGGAGTGACTCAGGAGACAGATCATGGGACATACCCTTCAGCTCATATCTAGCCTGCTTCAACCAGTAGTTCTTAAACATCCTTGACAACTAACAGACTAGAAAAAAAGGTCTCAGTCCATCAAATCATTCTGTTGCAAGAAGCAAAAAAGAAATGAAGTACTGAATTTGCAGAACAATTAATCATTTTGCAGCAATATAAGCATTTCTTTCTCAATAGAAAATTTGTACTGCTGATGCCAAGTTGCACTTACTCTTCCCAGTAAATGGTGGAGTTGATCTGTATGATCTGTATGTGGCAGAATTTAGGAAGATACGCTGATAAACTGCATTACACTTCAGCTTTTAGAAAATATGAAAACTTTTTTTAAGTACATGTATGATTCTTCAGCCATATTCTAATAGTTACCACAAAGTACAATGATTTTAACTGTCCTTTGGTATTTGACTTGTACTACTAATTGCTGTAATTCAAAACACTATTGCACAAATGATAAAAATCCACAGATATTAATGGTTTAAGAAGAAGCATGAATTCATTAGATACTGACAGTATAATGTATTACTTTGGACAAGATGAAAAGCATGTACTAACATAGATGTTCTCCAGTGATCATAAGCTAACATGGTCAGTACTAACCAAATCAGCAATTAATTCACATCTCCTGTGATGCTGAAAAATGTTAAGTAGTAAAGTTCTGCACCAAGAAATGTGTGCCATTATTAAGAGATGTTTCTGAGGGGTTTTTTGGAAATGTTGGACAGACAACTCCACCATTTACTGAGAACTTTGCTTAACTTCTCTCCTGAGCTTAAATTCCTTTACTAAGTAACCCCAAACAAAAGAATACCACAAAACACATCATAATCCTTAGCTGATATTAGACCTGGAAAAAGTCAGTTCAACATTACTTTTTGCTCAAAAACAAAAAAAAAAACAAAACAAAAAAAATTCTTATAATGGTAAACAATATTATCATGGCATGTTTTAATTTTTTATGTGTTTGATGTAGTAAGGACACAGTACCATAATGTAAAAATTAACAGTGAAGACAGTAAGAATTGCAACAACAGTGCACAGAAACTATATTTATTAAGGGTTAAAAAATGGGAAATCTATCAGCATACATATAGTTTCCCTTACTCTTGTTTTAGAAGAATTCAAATTTTATCTGGAAAGACACCAAATTCTCAAGAATGTCCAAGCAAATTATCTTCTATTCAGGAATAAATATAAAAAAATAAAGCATGCAAATAATTTAGATTATGGAAGTAAGATAAGACTGAGTTTGATAGTACCAGTCATACATTTAATATAATTCATACACAACAGTGTTTTAGAAGTATTAGGAGCATAAGACAATCCAAATAATTTTTTACCCTAAGTCAGTTTCATTCAAAGGGATCTACTCCCTAAATAAGTATTTTGCCAACTTCTAAGTATTTCTATGCATTGTGCCGTGGGACACTTTACAGAGAGATGTCCACCAGTATTGGGCAAACTGGCATACCCTTCATGCATGCTGCCAACAGGTACAATAGCTTAAGTTTCAAAAGCATAGTTATAGTATCAAAATACAACACCTAACCTAATGATCTTGAGATCACCTAGGCCACAGTGATACATGCATGTGTGGTGCTAAAGCCAGCATGACCACCATTAGCCCGGGGGAAGAAAAGGGGTATCTTTATTCTGCAAGGTGTTAAGCAGAGGTGGCATGCCCTCAGCAGATGGTAGACTAGTGTCTAGGAAACCCCACCAAAAACTGCATAGCATTTCATGCAACACTTCAGAAGTAACAAAAAAAAGGGCTGAGAAATCATATTAAACATGTAACACTGCATGGAAGTATCACTTATGAAGGAGGGGATATTTTGCAAAGCACTACTTACAGGTATGGAGGCACTCAGTTACTGTAGTTGGCTTGATGAGATAGCCTTTACAGATATAGCAGGTGATATGAGGATTGAAATCTTTCACCAAGTGCTTCCTCTGAGTAGCCATTCGTGGGGTAGGAAATGCTGGCAGAGTGCTCGGGGCAAGAGAAGCAGGTCTGGGAGGCGTCGATGCCCACGGTTCACAAGAGCTGCGGCGCTGCTCTGTGCAGCTGGACTTCTCCAGGCATTTGCTCTGAACTCTGGAGGTCTCACAGGAACATGGCTCATAACTCCCGCTCCTGTGCCAGGCGAGTCATTTTCCTACCTGTAACACACGTGGAAAGAGAGAGGTGTGTGAACCTGGCAGCACGGTGACGATGCCCCGGAGGACAAGTGTCGCCATAAACTTGGCAGGGGCGCCCGGGTTATTATTTACATAACAGCACCGTGAGCCGGGCGCTGGGCAGCCGACGTCCGCGGCCGCGCCCCTGTCCCCGCTGGACTCCCGTCGCCAGCGGGACAAGTTGCCGGGTCCGGCGGGGCAGCGGCGACAGGTGCAGGGGCCGCTGCCGGCCCCGGAGGGGGCCCCGCTGCCTCCCGGCACACCCCTGCCGAGGCGCGCCGCGGTCCGCAGGCCTCGGAGGGCCCCGCGGGGAGGAGCCCTTCCCGCTGCCCCAGCGCCGCAGGAGGACGGTGGGCGGGCGGGTTTTCTCCCCCAGCTCCGATCCCTCGCCCCCGCACCTGCGGNGCTCCCCGGCCGAGCCCTGCTGCGCCACGGCCCGCAGCGCCGCTCCGGGGCGGGAGCCCCTGGCCGGCCCCGGCGCCCGGGCGGGCGGAGAGGACGGGTGACTGCGGAGGGCGGTCGGGAGCGGGAGGGGAGCGGAGCCGCTGCCGGCCACAGGTAAGCGCTGGAGCGGCCGCAGCACAGCCCGCGGCACCGACCCGCTCCTAGCGGCGCGTCACTCGGCCCGCTCCGGCCCTTACACTGTCCCTTGAAAACAACTTCGGCGTTCGTGGAAGGGTGAAACTTAAACCTATTTTTCCATCCCTCAAGAGGAAATACTAAACCATTGGACTAAGTTAGGCCCAAATCCTGTAAACACTTCTACATGTGCTTCCCTCTAAGAGGGACCAGCTATCCAGAGAACGATTAAGCACGAGTGAAAGGTGTCTCTCCCTGGTCTCATGCATCTGCCTTTTACTCCCCTATTCACAGAAATACTCCAGATTACCAGGAAATTATCCACAAAACTAAAGCTGCCTTAATGGTATTTTTCAATTGCAGTGTTTCTAGAAAATTTCTTCTACACTCCTTTTAACAATAACAAAAATATAAGGAGGCATTTCCTAGACTAGCTGCAATACTGTGACATTACCTGTGGCTGTACTAGGTCTTTGCTTTTCCACTCCACATTTGAAGGAAATACTCATTTTGCATTAGTTTTCCAGTGCAGGCTCCCTTTCATCCTTAGGTATGTGCTCCAACCGCAGAAGGCTTTAAAAACTTAGGCCTGCTCCTGCCATCCATTGCTGCTTCTGGAGCATTTACCCTCCAGTAGTTCTCCATTCACATCAATTTGATTGCCAAGCTGAGTCAGGTGCATTAAAAACTGTTACAATTAAAGTTACAGTGCAGTGGTAAATGCACGATAAACCCAACAGAATAATTCAACAGAATATGCATAGTTTCCTGATAAAATGTTTGTCTTGTATGAGATTATTTCTCCACATCGTGAACTACACCACGCAGCATGTGGTAGAGTTGAACACAAAGTTGTGTTTTGATGGTTTTTGGCCTTATATTGTTAACCAGCTTGCATTATTATACCATAAAGCACACACTGACAAGTCAAAGGCTAGAGAATGCTCAACTGTAACAGAGAAAGCAGGAAATATAGACTGTATATATCTCATGGGAATATTTTAATTAGTGGTTACGTTGTTTCAGTTTAGCAGAAGTTGATGTTTTTCAGAATGAGCACAGGAGTGGCCCTGCTTGAATGTAGTCTAAGCATGATATAGCATTATTAAATGTATACACATGCATTTAAAACAAGCAACTGCTGATGCTCTCCTGGCTGTTTCAAAATGACTGCATCTGGTAAGATTTGTTTTTAAAATAAACTGGATTCTAAGTAAGATTTCAAGGTATAGTTTATGAAGTGTCCCTATTGAAAAAACAAACAAAACCCCCCCAAACATTTTCTAAGCAAGTATATCAGCAAAGCTTATGTTTACACAATAATGGATACACAAAGTTCTAGTCACGCACATTAAAAACACCGTTACATCATTTTTCACACTATGTAACCCATAGCGTAATAATTACACACCAGTTGCAATACTTGCAAACATACATGGCTGACAGATTCCCACCAGCCATACTGAAGTCCCTCTTCCAAGGACTACCAGTCACCTGCCAGCTAACTGACAACATACATGACTAATCCTTGCCTCGTCTCTCCACAATGTAGGAGCTCAGTCCTGCTCCCACTGAGTACGTTGAATGTTGAGGCATTCAGCACCTTTCAAGACCACAACATAAAGAACAAATGAGACGCAATGCTAAAGCAGCTCTCATTTCATTACCAGAGGAAAGTAAAATAACAAAGATCCTTAAATACTTACTCCTATTTTATGTCATGTGAAAGCAAATTATGTTAATAAATGCTTATGAATTAATTACCATTTCAAAGGTAGTTAACTCCTAGCATTGCGTACAACAGATTTATTTAAAAATACAGGGTGATATAAGTGATACAAGCATTTTGAGCTATTTACAGCAGTTAAAAGACACAGGAATTGTGTTTGAATCAAAGCAGTCATTTTCATCTTATAAGAGAAACAGAATCAACAAAATAAACTGAGCTAGTCAGAGTAAATATATATCATGTATTAGCAACAGTAAACGTAGAATTGCAGCGAGGGTGATTATAGCCCTCAACTCGTTTTTCCCTGTTTCTTAAACTTCTGACTTCCCTATCAGCTAGCTTGTGCTCAGCAGTTCTCAGAATGTCCTCTAACACAGTACTTAACACTTTTTAAAAGTCTAAGTCCTTTTCTATGTCTGTATTTGCCTAACACAGAGAAAATAAAGACTGCTTTCTAAGCATCATCAAAGTAGAGGAGTAGTTTGTTGAAATATCTGAAGAACTACTGGACCATCCTAATGTGAAACAGTAATTCTCTATATTTACTATGAATAAAGTGTATCTTCTTAAAGGAACATCCACAACACACAACAACTTGTGAACTCCAAACATTTCATTAATTTTACTCACTAATGCAGCTCCAACATTTTGAAAAATACCAATGGTTGATGTCAGTCCTCAGGTAAATTCCAGAGAGAAAACAAACTTTGGTTGTTACAGCCATGTTCTCAGTAACACTGAGAATGAATAATTTTGAGTGAATAATTCCAATTCTGCAAGTAGATGCACATGAGTACAACCTTACATCCCTGAAGAGAGTCTTACATCCCTCACCAGAGTCTGTTTCTAGGCAAGTCTCCAATTAGCCTCCAGTTATCCTAAGAGTTACCTGTATTTTGTAGATTCAAGAATTACTGGAACGCATCTGGACTGGGAAAATAATTAAATTTTAAAAATCCCCTGTATTTCTTAATAGACATTGTGGAGCAATCAGGATGATATTTAGAGGGAAGCCACAGCATTCATTTTCACTGAAGTCCCTAGACATCTGTCAGAAATGTCATTTTATGACTTTTAAAATCTTGAAAACTTCATAGAATTGCTTATGTTGGAAGAGAACTCCTGACATCATCGAGTCCATCTCCTCTGCTCAAACAGGGTCAGCTACAGCAGGTTGTTCAGGATTGTGTCCAGTTGGGTTTTGAATATATCCACAGGTGGGGGCTGCACCATCTCTCTGGGCAGCCTGTTCCAGTTTTGAACACACTTATAGTACAAAAAATGTTCTCTTGTGATCAGATGGGATTTCATGTGTTTCAGTTTGTGCCCATTACCTCTTGTCCTGTCAATGGGCACTACTAAGAACAGTTTGACTTCCTTATCTTCATTCTCTCCAATCAAGTAATATACATGCTGATAAGATACCCCAAGCCTTCTTTTCTCTCAGCTAAGCAGTCCTCACACTCTCAGTCTCTCCTCATATGAATGATGCTCTAGTCCCTTAACTATTTTTGTGGCCCTGTACTGGACTTGCTTTATATCTTTCTTGTACTGAGAAGCACAGAACTAGATGCAGCACTTGAGATGTCACCTCATCAGTGCTGAATAGAGAGGAAGATCACCTCCCTCAAACTGTTGGCAACTTACTTGAAATTACTGTGTATTTATTCAGGTATGAAAAATATACCAAATATAACCACTTTTGGTTCTTTTATTTCCAGTGTTAAATTCTCTATCTACTAGAATCAAAGAATCACAGAATGTTAGGGGTTGGAAGGGACCTTTGGAGATCATCTAGTCCAACCCCCCTGCCAGAGCAGGTTCACCTAGAGCAGGTTGCACAGGACGATGTCCAGGTGGGTTTTGAATGACTCTAGAGATGGAGACTCCATTACCTCTCTGGGCAGCCTGTTCCAGTGTTCCGCTACCCTCAAAGTAAAGAAGTTCATCCTCATGTTTAGATGGAACTTCCTATGTTCAACCTTGTGAACTGTATCTAGAATAGTACCATACACTAACTGGGCTGGAGGGACCCTTGGACACCATCCGGTCCAATACCCCTGCTCAAAGGAGGTCTAACATTAAGGTTGAATAAGATTGCTTAGGGCTTTATCCAAATAAAGTTTTAATATATCCAAGGATGCCAATTCTACAGCCCCTCTGGGCAACCCATCTCAACCCTTGGCAATCCTCATTGTGGATTTTTTTCCTTAGGTCCAGCTGGAATTTTCCTTGCTGCATCTTGTGTACTTTCCCATATATATGAATAATTTACTAGCAGCAAGTAAACTTAACTCTTACTGTCATTATCATGGTCTTTGCCATTATTTCAGTATCGTGTCATATTTCTTTGCTCTTTAGGCAAAGAGTAAGAGCATTGTTTATCGTATAAACAACATTAATATGCTCAGTGTGAAGACTGATTTGATAGGAAATGATGGGAATTAGGTTATTCTTATCTCCAACTCTTATTTGTGAAAATGATTCATTCTGTGTTTCTACTGTGAGGGCTTTTCCTCATCCCTACTGAGCTATACATATAATGCTGTATATTAGCATTCTGGGATACATATAGCATTTCATTCTTTATGCTTACTCGTACAGCCTAAAGTAAAGTAGCAAAGAAGGTTGCAAAATGCTAACATCTGCATTATTATGCCAGTGACAAATAAGTAAGCAAGACAAATGCATCCAAGATACATTTCAAGAGTAAGGTAAAATTGTGTCAGAAAGTGTCCCAACTTCATTGAACTAATTTCAAGCAAATTTTAAAAAGTAGATAAATTATAAAGTAAATTCCTACGCATTTAATAATAATTGCCTGCTAGTAAAGGAGAAAGAATCAAATTAGAGACTCTACAAAGGGAAAGATGAGAAAATCTGTATTGTTAAACATTTCCTTGGCACACTAAAATACTGACCAGCCAGAGCACACACTGTCTCTTCCCAGCTAGAGAAACACAGAAGACAAGTAAGGAACAAGGGTACAGCAGTGGGAGAAGGAGATTGCCACTGCAAGAAAAACAATAAACCTCAACTGTGAAATGAAATTAACTAGAAATTGTCACTAGAATGAAGGAGACAATTTAACTTTAGCCATTTGTATATAGAGGTTGAAGTGAAAAAAATACCTAGTTTTGAAGATATTATTAGCTGACCATTAAACACACTGAGGGAAGATCTTGTGACCAGATTGACATACCTCCCTGTGAATAACAGATTTAAGAACTGTGGCTACAGTCTTCAGGGGTATTGCAAATTTAAAAATACCAATCTATCACATCAGAATTCAAACCATTCAGCTGAAAGCAGCTGTAGGTTTAAGTGCAACTGGCATATTTTTTAAAAGTATTTTCCTTGTGCTGCCTTATTTCATCACTATTTTGTAATTTTCTTTTGGAGAATGGTTTTAATTGGTATAGACACAAACATCTCCAGAAACTTCCCAGGGAAAGTGGGAAACACTTCTAGAATATTAGTGACCAAATTCTCTATTCAGTTACTCGTGTGCAGTGGTGTGAACAGCTGAGAATATGGTAAGCTGTTGCTTTCTGTTTTTTTTTTTTTTAAGCACAGTAAAAGTATACTATAAGCTGCCATGTAGCCAAACTGATTCTTTATGTGAGAATGACCTAACTGACATTATTTTGGCTTCAAAGGCAAAAATTCTTCAATACATATAGAGGCTTGCATTGTGCCACAGTTTTTTTTTCCTTTCTTTATATGAAATTGATTTTTGGTGACCTGGTGAAGAAGAGTTTTGCCTTTGAACCATCCAAGATTACTCACAGGAAGTGATGCAACAGCAGTAAGGATACAAGATGTGCAATCAAGAGGCTTCTGTGTCTCTATTTGCCCATGTGCTTGGTTTCAAAACAATGAACTGTAGTGGAGTTAGGATCTGTAGACAACTAAAATACGGGCGGTATCCTCACCTTCTCCTGGTTTTGTCTTACGACACACTGTAATTTCCATGCACTTTGGTCTCCTGTACTACATCTCCTTTAGTTATTTATAGGGTATTGAAAAAAAATGTTTTCTGGTTCATGGTACATTCTGTAGGCTGAAATGGAGTAGGCATTATTTCACAGTTGCCTGCAATTGTGGGGAACCACTGAGAATAACCAAAGTAGTCTTTCACTATGTTTTATATAAATTTATAGCAATTCTGTGTAAGTACTTAGAGCAAGTAATGGTCACATGTTTTGGTAACAGTTTACAGACATATAATTTTAAGCAACCCACCTTGGTTCTTAATCAGTTGCTCTCCATGCACCACAAAGACCTTACATCTTCAGAATCACTTTTTTGGTCCCTGGCCAGTTATTTCACTTCCACTGCATAGGTTGTTAGACTTTCTCTGAACTCATGGAAATCAAACCTGTGTTGCCATTTCTATTATTGTATAATCACTAATCCTTCTTGATGACTTTACCTGTCGTGCTATCTGACTATATGCTTCTGCCAGTTCAGTTTCCTTTTACTCTGCTCTCTACAAAACTATCACCTGTGGATTTTCCAGAGAAAATCTACTTGGGAATTAACGCTATTTCAAATCTCCCAGCTACTGCACAAAGGGAAAAAAAAAAATCAATCAGAACCACATTATCAGAAAAACTCCAGTGCAGTAACATGCACGAGCTGGCCTGAATATAGCTGTTGTCTGAATGGGCAAGACTGTCTCCTCCATAGATTTCCGGGTTCTCTTGGTCATGGGGCAAACACATTGTCAACTCTATGTATGTATCATTCCAGGGAAAAAGTACCTCTATACCAGTATAACCAGATGTTTCAGATTTTGTAATCAGGTCTCTATGTTTTTCCAAAAGACATCCTAATAGCTATTTGCCATAATTCAATTACTTAAAAAAATAAAAATCCTTGTTTCTCTCAGCATTATATTGCTTCTTCCATTCTATACTGCATTTCATTCTTTTTTTCCCTGAAAATATCAAAGCCTCTTACATCAACACATACAGTCCAACTAAACAATAATGTGAAGCATTCAAATAGTTTTTTGTAAGAGTGTCATCTTTTAATCTCTGGGAATTGGAAAACAAACTGTAAGAACCCTCCAATGACTCCCGCTAAAATTGTTACCAACAGATTTTCTTACAGTTGAAAACTGGCAGGAATGCAAATCAAATTGTATCACACATGTCAACAGCTTCACAATTATGCAATCAACTTGCACTGCAAATTAAAAGCAAGACTTGCTACTAGATCTTAAGTCAAAACAAATTTAAAACTGCAATAAGCTCAGCAAAAGCAATCCTCAAGAAATTTACTCATGCCCGTTATGATGGCAGAACCAGCAAACAAAGAGGCTTGAAAGGAAATAGAAAAATAGCAACCAAATTGCCTCATCTTTTACAAGACAAATTAATGACATCCACAATGCCTTAGGGAGTTACCAACCCTATTCAATTGATTTTTAACAGGAGTTCTGTTTCCATCTCTCTCAAAAATAAAACCTTTAACTTAATAACAATGTTAGATGGACTCCATTTCATTTGAACTGCATGGTAAGACTGTCACTCATGGGAACTGTCACTTTGTCTGCCAATCAAAACAGTAGGCATCATAGGAGGAAACCTAGTATAGATTAGGTTGTAAATTTCATTTTTAACTTGTAAAATAAATAGAAAATGTTTTTTTCTGGATAAATGAATAGAAAATAGGGGTCAGACCAAGATACTGCAACCTTAGCTTCACATCCTCATACAATCTTTTTTGACAGCAGTTTAGCATATATAGAGTCAAACTCTCTGCAGCAACTAATTCTATGTGATCCAGTCCATCCAATCATATGACCATGGTCACAGCTGAATTTGGCCTACTGGGTTAGATAGAAGACATTATCTCCACCTTTCCCTAAGAGTAAGCAAAAATACAAGTTCTCTACATATTTTGGATATTTGTAACAGTTCACATTAACACACAAGAGTCACTTCAAATAACATTTTACTGAAAGCATTATCTTGAAACATTAATAATTTGTATCCGATATACTAATGGAAAAGATAATCAAAACTGATATTTCTAATTGATTCTTCATTTGAATAATACACCAGTTTTAGGGAGAGACAAGCTCAGGATTCTAGCCAGAAACTATTCTCAAGTGAGCAATCACTCCTCAGCCCATAACGTGGCATCACGTGCCAGTTCTGCAGTAACATCAACTTAGGAAGTTGACAGTGCCGGTTTCCTAACTTTAGTCCAACGACTGCAGTAAATCAGAAAAGTTTGCAAAGTGGTGCCCGTGTCTGACATTATCATCACTGAGTTTTCTAAAGAAAAGATATAAAACAATTCTCAAGTATGCAAGAAAAGTTAGATTTTTTTTTTTTTTCAATTACAAAATCATGGCCTTCAGACTGCCTGTAAGTAAGAGCATATTCTCGGTTGAAATGCATTTAATCAGACTGAGCACAAAAGCAACCAAAGCTGCGAGACTATGTTTACCATCCCTGCACCTTGAGCTTCCTTTTTGTAATGCTTGGAAGACTGGGTTCAGCATGGTCCTAATGAGATCATGTGGTTTTTAGCTGAGTAGGCTATGGCAGTTTGGACTCTGTTTTAAGGTTCTGGACAGAGCAGGGTTGAGTTCCTCCCAGAATACAAAGAGTATACACAATCCTGCTTTTAAAAAGCTGTACTGTCTCCAGAATTTCATTCTCACGTTACTAACTTGTCCAGTCTCATCAACTAGACAAGATCATGAACTGCTTGCTAGAAAATTCTGTAGGAAGAAAATGATGTAATCAAGAGATTACATGCTTTTGAGTCTAGGAAATCAGTTCTTAAGCACACTAGTACAAGGAAAGCCCTTCTAGAGATGCAATTGTTTGAATAAAAAAAAATAGTATCCGTTTTGGTCCTTAAATATCTCATGGCACTTACTAAAAAGGTCTGAAAATTGCTCAGAATTATAAAGCAAGAATCTTAGTAGAACCTACTAAGATTCTTGCTTTATACTTAGAAAAAAAGATCTCTATTTCCTCTTCAAAAACCTTTCATTTAGCAAGAATCACATTCTTGCTAAATTCACTACATTCTCCTGTAGGGGTATCTATACTTAAATGGCAAGTGAACTATGTTTATTTTTCATATTTAGGCCCTGATTCTATAAACACTACTATTCATACTTCACTGTGTATGCCCATAGTCCACGTAAGTCTGCAGTACAGCTCATTACAGTGGGTGACTATTCACAGGCATCAAGCTTAGTATGTGAGTCCATGTAGCAGTGTACATATATATGTCACTCCTTTGATGTAAAAAGATGTATAAAAACAGCACAGAGCATGCATCATTCTTCACTATTGCTTCATACCATGCTGCTATTTCTAATCTGTATAGCAAGAGTTCCAAATCCTATAGTCACCATCAAACATTAAGAGATTCTAAAAGAAGAGATTTATCCTGAGGTTGCCAGCTGCATTTTTTTTACAATATAAACACATTTAAGAACAAAAAAAAGACAAAACCCAAAAGAAACAAACAAAACCCAATACCCCTAACCCTTTCGCTTTCAAAATTTTTCAATTTGTAATGAACTGAGCTGCCTGTTAAACACATTTCAAGAATGGTTTTTTGAAAGTAAATGATAAATTGTTCTAAGATATCATACAATATCTGACCTCTCTACATTACTACAATCTGTATACACTTAGATGAGATTTTTAGACGTAACTATTTTCTTCAGTGCTGTGGTAATTTTAGGTTCTAGAGGCTTAAAGCTAGGAGGTTTCATCTATTAATATACATGGCAAATCTCACTCCATTCCCTAATCTAATATCCTTGGTAGGCATTTAAGAATAAAAGATGTAATACTCTTAAAAATATTTTCCTTTATCACTAATGCATAGATGGAAATATGAATTTTTGACAAGGTATTTGGCTTATGAGAACTTGTTGATACATATAACACATAGTCCGCTCCTATCATCATCATGCTGTCTGTTTAATAATTCACATTTAAATACAAGACCTTAGTTGCCACAGTTCAATAGGAATAAAATTAAGGAGATTTACATTTTCCTGCTGAGAAATCTGGAATGCTGTCTAGTGTTATGTCCTTGTGTCTTTTAAACTTGTCAGAAACACTGGTTTCATAATCCTCCATCATAACCCCCCATCAATCAGGAACTAAAATATGTATTTCAAGGCTATATCTTCTACTAAGCAGCAACTTACTAAAATCATGAGAGAAACCATTGTTACAAAATGCATCAAAAAGATACCTTCAAACAGAGACTGCCAATTTACAATCTATCCAATATATTTTAAATCTATTGGATGAATTTCGTCTTCCATCTGTTGTTTCCTACATTTGCACCAGTGAAGCAATTCCCCTCACTTTTATTTAAAAAAAATAAATCAGTGAATAGTATAAAGAATGCAAGAACAGTTGAAACCCCTCAAGGTGAGATATTGAAACTGCTTCCTAATAATCCAACTTTATGTTAGTGTTCCTCATTCAGTAAGGACAAAGTAATAATTTTAGTACAGAGAGTCTCAATAATATTCCTGAAAACTACAATTTTTGGTACAATTAATGTGGTGCTAACAAAACCACATAACAAAGACTGCTACAAAGAATAAAAATGGAAAATACATTGTTTTGCTGTAGATAGATTGCATACAGCTACTTTTTTGATGAAGGAAAAAGTAGCACCATAGTTTGTCTGGAGTCTAGGACAACCTGTCCAAATCTTTAGAAATGTAATTTTTACTTAGTAACAGGGTTAATATTATTAATTTTAAAGCAAACATCTTCACTATGAACATGACCTCTCAATGATGTTATTGTCCAAATCACTGGCACTGATGTAAACAGGAGCCAATTTAAATGGTGCTTAGTGCCCAAAGAAAAATAAACTTTTAACCACTTACGAGAATACTGCCAGTAATTTATCATGGACAAAAGTTCCTTACTTCTTTGATAAGTGTCTCTTCTTCAAAACCACAGAATACACTAACATTAATCAGACAAGATGCAAATATTGACAATAAAGAGTGAAAGGTAACTGCTACTTTACCACATAATTTTCTCCCTCTGTTTACAATTTTATCATAGAAAGTGCCTGAAGAGCCACTAAAACAATTAAAGAATTGGAGCACCTGCATATGGTAAGAGGCTGAGAGAACTGAGGTTGTTTAGCCTTGCTCAGGGGGTTCTTATCAACATATATAAATACTTGACAGGGGAAGTAAATAAGACAGAGCAAGAGACTTCTCAGTAGTGTCCATAAGACGACAAGAGGCAGTGGACACAAATTGAAACATGGGAAATCCCATTTAAATATAAGGCGAAAAAAAAAGATTGTTACTGTGAGGTTGGTTGTACGTTGGAATTGTCTGCCCAGAGAGGTTGTGGAAGCTACATCCTCAGAAATTTTCAACACCCAACCAGATAACATCCTGAGCAACCTGCTTTAGTTGACCCTGCTTTTAGCTAGGGTGGTGGATTCCCTCCAGAGATCCTTTTCAACCACAATGATTCTGGGATTCACAGAATCACAGAATGTTAGGGATTGGAAGGGACCTCGAAAGATCATCTAGTCCAATCCCCCTACCAGAGCAGGATCACCTAGATCAGGTCACACAGGAATGCATCCAGGCAGGTTTTAAATGTCTCCAGAGAAGGAGACTCCACAACTTCCCTGGGCAGCCTGTTCCAGTGCTCTGTCACCCTCACCATGAAGTACTTTTTTCTCATATTTGTGTGGAACCTCCTATGTTCCAGCTTGCACCTGTTGCCCCTTGTCCTATCACTGGATGTCACTCAGAAGAGCCTGGCTCCATCCTCCTGACACTCACCCTTTACATAATGAAGTCAGCTCCCAGTCTCCTCTTCTCCAAGCTAAAGAGATCCAGCTCCCTCAGCCTTTCCTCATAAGGGTGATGTTCCACCCCCTTAATCATCTTTGTGGCTCTGTGCTGGACTCT
>VYZX01020462.1:0-15440 GCA_013401335.1 Brachypteracias leptosomus | reverse complement strand
TCACAGAATCACAGAATGTTAGGGATTGGAAGGGACCTCGAAAGATCATCTAGTCCAATCCCCCTACCAGAGCAGGATCACCTAGATCAGGTCACACAGGAATGCATCCAGGCAGGTTTTAAATGTCTCCAGAGAAGGAGACTCCACAACTTCCCTGGGCAGCCTGTTCCAGTGCTCTGTCACCCTCACCATGAAGTACTTTTTTCTCATATTTGTGTGGAACCTCCTATGTTCCAGCTTGCACCTGTTGCCCCTTGTCCTATCACTGGATGTCACTCAGAAGAGCCTGGCTCCATCCTCCTGACACTCACCCTTTACATAATGAAGTCAGCTCCCAGTCTCCTCTTCTCCAAGCTAAAGAGATCCAGCTCCCTCAGCCTTTCCTCATAAGGGTGATGTTCCACCCCCTTAATCATCTTTGTGGCTCTGTGCTGGACTCTCTCAAGCAGTTCCCTGTCCTTCTTGAACTGAGAGGCCCAGAACTGGACACAATATTCCAGATGTGGTCTCACCAGGGCAGAGTAGAGGGGGAGGAGAACCTCTCTTGACCTACTAAACACACCCCTTCTGATACACCCCAAGATGCCATTGGCCTTCTTGGCCACAAGGGCACATTGCTGGCTCATGGTCATCCTGCTGTCCACCAGGACCCCCAGGTCCCTTTCCCCTATGCTGCTCTCCAACAGCTCAGTCCCCAACTTATACTGATACTTGGGGTTGTTCTTGCCCAGATGCAAGACTCTACACTTGCCCTTGTTATATTTCATTAAATTTCTCCCCGCCCAAATCTCCAGCCTGTCCAGGTCATGCTGAAGGAAGAAGATTCTGTGAAATACCAACCAGAATAACTCAATAGGTTTTGGGATATGTTCACTACATGCAGTTGTAGGCTACCTGTGAACAGAAAGTGTTAGTAATTCCAGTTGATTCTGAACTGTATCAGAGGTGTATGCCATGGTGAATGCTGGAGTCTTGTCTCATGGCCATGACATTGGTCCCTCACGAGTGTGCAGCATGGATACTAAGGATACACCCAAGCATGCATTAGCTCTCTCACCTCCTTGTCTTCATTATCCTATGGGATCCACTGTGGTGAGCAGCATAATGTAATCTAAATGCAAACTACTGAGTTTTCCCAAGAATCATTACAGATCAGTACCATTGCCATTTGCTTGATGACATGTTTAAAAACTTCAAATTATGAGGAAGCAACTATGCATACTAAATAATTTACACACAGATTTACCATTGTAGTAAGCTTCCTGGAATAGTGCATAACAGTAAAATACACAGTCCTGTTAAACTGGATTAGCAGTTGCTTTGCGTGCTCCTAACTTCCCTCTTCTTTCCCTTCATTCAAGTTTTCCCCTTTCTCTTGTCCCTTCTGCATTCCTCTGCTTCCACAGCTTGCTGCATTTCTTAGAGGCATCAAATTTTAACTCAAAATCTGATGAACAAATTTACCTGTTACCTTCCAGAAAAATAAGTGTATTTCAATATTTCAAAATATTATCGCTTTGGGGTAAAGGTGTTACTCCATGTAACTTATGTAACAGGAGTCTAAATCCTTCTGGAAGACGAGAACTCCACAGTCTCAAACTGCAGAATATGTCCTTCCATAGTATAGAACTCTATGCAATCAACTATATCTTATATTCAATGCACTACTTGGCTTTTGAACATCTATAGCCTGATTGTCATGGACGAGAATGTAATTTTAGAAGTGGGTAATTCATGCAGGAAATGGGCTGTCTCTTAGAGCTGGTTCAGGACAAGAATGAGGGTAACTACATTTAGGGTCCCAGCTATGTATTACCACTATCAAGCACCTATCTGTACAAATATGTATTGACTCAAGCTTTCATTATGTTTATTTCTTGCTTTTCTTAAAGCACCAAGGAAATCTTACTTATTGGGAATTCTAGGGCAACTGTCAACTACTATTCCCCAGCAAAACAACTTTGTTGAGGAAACCAGCCAGAGAGGCGTGCTTTTTGGCCTCCTGCAGGAAGAATTTGTGTATTATGGGGGCAGGGAGGACCAAGGTAAGACAGGATGGAAAAAGCTTGCTTGCTTCTACAGGAGCATAAATCAGAAGAAAAACTAAAGGTTGACTGCAGAATTTAGTAAAGGAGTAAAATAAAAGCTGATCAAAATAAAACACATTTTTTGAAATTTTTTTGGAAAAAATAGATCTACCCTTTAACCTAGCTAACTCCAGTAATTATGGAAGTGAACTTATAGGATGTACATCAGCATAACGTAGCCACACAAGGGTTCGAGGTAAGCTGAGTCCCATTTACGGAAACACCTGGCACTGTTTTTATTGCTATTTAACAAAGCTGGCTAGATTACACTTAGTGCAAATGCATCTATTCAGCTAATACACCTTCAGCCGTGGTGGAAACACTCTTTGAGAGTCCGTCCAGTCTAAAGAGTCTCCAATCTAAACTGTGTCAAGAAAAGGATGCATTACTGAGCCTGTTTTACACAAAGAGTAAAATATTTCTAGCTGTTTTCCTAATAATTTTCTGATGTCAGCCATACAGAGAGACATGAATGCCTAGGAATTAAACTTCCGACACTCATATTCCAGTACAATGTGTTAATCACAACATTATTCTTCATCTGAATGTTCATTTGACATGCATTTAAACCAGACACTAATGAGGTGAGAGATTTCATTTTGAAAAAATAGCCATACTGAACACTTAACATACAGATTGCCTTATATTGCTATTGATACTAGCTCCTGAAAATAATTAAGATATTTGCAGTTAGTTTTAGAACAGGATTGGTAAGGAATTAAAAGATAAGCCTCAAATATTCAGATCTGGAGGCAAGTATAACATTTTTCAAGATAAATATTTGGAGATAAAAAGCTGAATTCCCCAGAATTTCATACCTTATATAGTGTTTTTGTATTTATAGATACATAATTTTATACACTTGTAAGACGGGAGTGAAACAGAACACTGTGTTTTAATTGCTTTTTTGCACTCAATTTTAAGAAGAGTAAGTGATCACTTAAGATGACAAATAATCAGACCTGTCAACTCATCTTTCTTTTTCATATTAACAAACATCTCATGAATGTGAGTATCCCTGTTTACACAGCCTAATCCCACACAATACCTCCATGACTTCCATAAACAAGTTATTTTTATGTCTCTATGATGTAATTAAATGTACTTTTACCTCTGCTATGATGAAGAGGTTGTTGGTTAATACACATCTTGTATTGATATAGAGTGTTTTAGAGCCACACATTCATTATTAAAAAGGAAATAAAAATGCACAGTTATGCTCCTTTCCAAAGCAGCAGTTAATATTAACCATCACTGAAACAGAAATACCACCTCACTTTATATTTGTAATTAACTGAAAGTATTTTTGGGTGCAAATAAAAGAATGTTACTACAGATTCAAGCATGCACACACATCATACTCTGCAGCGAGGTTTAAAGATAACATCTTCATCACTGCATTCTATGCAGTATGGTTAGAAGTGTATTTATAAACTACTCTTATTCCACACACACAACTACCACAATCTCACAATAACTAAGAGAAAAGATGTCAAATAAAGGATATCACTGGTGTCCACAGTGCATTGATAACTCTGGGAGAATAAAGTGTCACTCCAACTCCTGTAAGCATTCCTGTGTGAGAAAATTCCAGCATTACATTATCTAATAAAGTATATATCCTGGAAACATGTGGACATTATTAAGAACTGAAGTGGTCCTCTGGTCTACTGCTCTACTACACCTCTTAGTCCTGAAGCCACAAAGATTACATTATAATCCCATGCATGTTTCATAATCTTTGGTTAGGTTGTGATGACCACTGCACACATGGAAACTGCTCATACAAAAATGCCAAATTTTCATTCTTTTTTTCTAGTCTCTTCCTCACACCTCCCAAACCCAGGATAGAATCATAGAATCATTTAGATTGGAAAAGACTTCTAGGATCATCAAGTCCAACCTTTGTCCAACATCTCCCTGACCCCTAGACCATGCCTTGAAGTGACACATCTACTCGTTTTTTGTACGCCTCCAGGGACGGTGACTCCATCATCTCTCTGGGCAGCCTGTTCCAATGCCTGACCACTCTTTCAGTAAAGAACTTCTTCCTAATATCCAATCTAAACCTGCCCTGACACAACTTGAGTCCATTACCTCTTGTNATTAAACAAGACCAGCCCCAGAATGGCGCCCTGGAGGCCCCCGCTTGTGAACGGCCGCCAACTGGATTTTACTCCATTTACCACAACTCTCTGGGCTTGGCCAGCCAGCCAATTTTTAATCCAGTGAAGAGTCCACCTGTCTATGCCATATGTTGACAGCTTTTCCAACAGGATGCTGTGGGAGATGGTGTCAAATGTCTTACTGAAGTCCAGATAGACAACATCAACCACCTTGCCCTCATCCACTAGGCGGATCACCTGGTCATAGAAAGAGACCAGGTTGGTCAAACAGGACCTGCCCTTCATGAACCCGTGTTGGTTAGGCCTGAGCCCCCGGTTGTCCCGCACTTGCCGTGCAAGTGCATCAAAGATGAACCTCTCCATAATCTTCCCCGGTACTGAGGTCAGGCTGACAGGCCTTTAGCTCCCTGGATCCTCCTTTGTGCCCTTCTTGTAGCTGTTACCACATCGGCAAGTTTCCAGTCATCTGGGAACTCCCGTGTTAACCAGGATCGCTGATAAACGATGGAGAGCTGCCTGACAAGCTCCTCCGCCAGCTCCCTCAGCACTCTCAGGTGGATCTCATCCGGCCCCATAGACTTGTGCGTGTCTAATTGGCCTAGCAGGTCGTTAACTGTCACTTCCTGGATTACGAGGGTAATTACGCCAGTTTGTCTTGTGGGACGCCAGGACAGCCCGCTCCTGCACCTTAAGACTTCCTTTTTGAACAAGGTCCAGCCTTCCTGGGCCCCTTTGCCTTTTAGGACTGTCTCCCAAGCAACTTTCTCAACCGGTGTCCTAAACAGGCCAAAGTCTGCCCTTTGGAAGTCCATGGTCTTGGTTTTGCTGCCCCTCCTCCTTACCTTGCCTAGAATTGAAAACTCTCATCATTTCGTGGTTGCTAAACCCAACACGGCCACCGGCCACCACATCTCCCACTAGCCCTTCTCTGTTAGTGAAGAGCAGGTCTAGGAAGGCACCACCCCTGGTGGGGTTGCTTACCAGCTGAGTCAGGAAATTCTCTTCTACACACTCCACGAACCCCCTGGACTGTTTCCTATCTGCTGTGTTGTATTTCCAGCAGATGACTGGTAAGTTGAAGTTCCCGGAGAACAAGGGCCGGCAATTTTGAGGCTTCAGCCAACTGTCTGTAGAACTCTTCATCAACCTCTTCATCCTGGTTGGGTGGTCTATAACAGACTCCAAAAATGATATCCGCCTCATTGGCCGCCTTCCTCCTCATCCTTACCCATAAACATTCAATTGCTCCATCCCAGTTGCTGACTTCTATGCAGTCAAAACACTCTCTAACATAGAGAGCCACTCCACCACCTTTTCTTCCTTGTCTATTCCATTTAAAGAGCTTATAGCCATCCATTGCAGCACTCCAGTCATGAGAGTTGTCCCACCACATTTCCATGACGGCAACTACATCATAGCTGTCGTGTTGCACAATGGCTTCTAGTTCCTCCTGCTTATTGCCCATGTTGCATGCATTAGCGTAGATGCACTTGAGCCTGGCTGTCAATTTCCTTTCCAACAGCGGCCTGCCACCCTTAGGCTCAACCCTAGTGAGCCTGCTTTTATCCTCTTCCCCCTTTGAACCTAGTTTAAAGCCCTATCAAGAAGCCTGGCCAGCTCATACGCGAGGATCCTTTTCCCCCTCTGGGACAGATGAACTCCATCTGTCACCAGCAGACCCTGCACAGCATAAAGCTCCCCGTGAGCTTTGGTTAGATACCATAAGTACTTTCTACTCTAAAGTAGCTCCATACTTTCTAAGCATTTGAGCAAACTCCTTATCTCACAGGAAAGTCAGTGACTCATTTCACTAATGACATGTGAGGAGAGAGGAAAGAATAAGGTTTTCATGCAATATTCAAACATTTTTATGGAAAGAAAAATGCTCACATGAGGAATGCTAGACTGCTTACATCCCTACAGGCTCCATGTCAACAAAAATAACAGCAACCTTTTTACTCTATTCCCAGAATAGCACTGCTAGTAAACCTGCAAAACTCTCAGTAGATTCCAGAGAATCACTGGAAGATTCACTGAAGACTAATGCCAAATATGATCTTTCAGATCTCATTTCTCTATAAAAGGAATACATTATGTTAGACAGGAGTAGGTGGAAACATAAGACATTTAGGCAAAACATCCAAAAGACTCCTTCACAAGAAAATAAAAACTCTTGTTTGAGAAAGTTGAGCATTATGCAATGCACACAACTGTATAAGTAGTCTTTTTTCTGCAATAAAAGGAACAAAACACTTATTGACCTAAGTACAAATTTGTGTCCAAGATAAACCTAAATCCTTATTTTTCAATTCATTCAAGTCTTGACCAACTTTAGTGGAACGCACTGCTTCAATAGGTACCTTGAATATCTTTGACATGAACATCCCCTTCTCAGTCTGAGTTAGAAATATTCATCAACTTTCCACCATCAGAACTATAAAATGTGTTCAAAAGCACTAAGGATATCTGTAAAAGACTATCTTTTTACTTTCTGACAAATACTTTGTTATTCAGATGCTATCTATAGCTTTTTCTAGTTTAAGTCTCAAATGCTTCCTAGGTCATCCTGCTAAATAACTGCACTGGACGTGTTTGGGATAGAGTTAACTTTCTTCATAGCAGCTCATATTGTGCTGTGTTTTAGATGTGTGATTAAACAATGCTGACAACCCTCTAATGTTCTAGCTATTGCTGAACAGTGTGCACAGCATCAAGGCCTTCTCTCTTTTCACTACCCACCACAATGGAGATTGGGGAGGGTGCTCAATAGGTTGGGAGACGGCACAACCTGGCAGATGACCTAAACTAACAAAAGAGATATTCCATGCCACATAATGTCATGCTCAGCCACAAAAAGGGGAAAAGGGGCAGTTTAGAGAAGTTGGCTGTCTTTTGCTTGGGAGTCTGCCTTTGGGAGGTGGAGTTATTGCCTTTGCTTCACTTGCTTTGTTTTCTTTCATTTCTCTCATCTTACACTTATGCTTCACTTATTAAACTTTTTTTTTTCCTTGATCCCCAAGTTTTCTTGCTTTTACTCTTCCCCTGTCCCACAAAGGGTTGGGTGGTGAGTGAGTGAGTAGCTTGTGGTGCTTACCTGCCTACTGGAAATAATCCACAAAAATAACATGATCAACAAAATTAGGAATGTCCAACCTTTCTGTTGTGTTGTCCAGTGATGTGTGAGCAGATATTGCGGGTTTATGCATACTTGTGACATGACTAAGTCTGTATTTGTGTTAAAATCTGGTGTATGCTGTCCTATTTCTCCATGGCCAGATACAGATGTTGCATTGTATGACATGACCAACACCTCTGAGTGATGGAAGGAATGTGGGAGTGGGTTGGATGCCAGATGAACTACTTACCCAAGCAGCGTCCAGCTAAGTCTGTTGTTTGCCTGTAGGTCAATGAGCTATATGAGAATAATTTTGTACAACACTGGACAATAATTTTGTGTTGTCGACATAAACACTTTCAACATACCTGCCCCAAAATAAACACAAAAACATGGCCATCTGCTGCACTTGGTCCTCTCTTTGTCAGGAAGATGTGTTAAAAGCATGTGGCAGATACTAGGCACATTGATTAATACACTGCTGGAAGATTTTTCATTTATATGGCAATAAACACAGTGTAAGAAGCCATAGAGAATAATGATATGATCTCAGACAGATATTTATATCAAGATATTGACTTTTTGTTTAGAATGGGAATATACTAGATATAAATGATAGTATTTTGGGGTGCCATTTCACTGATACATGTCACTTATACTGCATTTGTATTACAGCACCATTTGTATTACTGAATATTCTTAATGTCCTCTCACAGAGCGTATAAATACTGTCTTACATAAAAAATAAAAAAAAATTCTTAGTGGTAGATTTTCATACAGAAATTTTATAAGTGAAATAGAAATAAAAACGTATGAGCAATAAGTTAGAAGTTGTTGCAAGCAATTTTCCCTAGTGACTTTAGGGTGATTTGAACCTGTGGTTTTTGACTCTTCAAACAAACACTGCGTCACTGTCACATATGAAAAATGCTAGACACTGAAGTGTACTGCATAAATAGTATAATCTACTTGCTACAGCAAACTGAGCATCTCTTACAGGGACTTAAAAATTACTGTACATCCAAGACAAAGCTCTTTCTTGCATGACACTGAAAGACGGTACAAAGATGACTTAAAAAATGTGTTAACAAGGATGTATATCAGTTATAACAAAATGTTTATTTTCTACCAGTGGTATCAAAAAACCTGCCAAAATGAAGAGAAGCCTGAAAGATAAGAATCCTGACTTCTTAGGATTCCTGATCATCTGTTAGTTCTACTTATACAACATATACCTTAGGGAAGTGAGGACATACATGTCCACATAGTATTTATTTTCTCTAACTTTATTATTTGCAAAATAAATATGTGACATTCTCTCAAGTCTGGCTTTCTTCTTTCATAAAGACCTCTTCAGGAACACTGATCTTAGACCATTCTGCACCTTAGTTAGTTTGATTTTATCAGTTGTTAAAATAACACATCTTTTGTATATTTATTTTTAAAGAACATAAAAATATAAACGGAGAAGAGTTTAATACAAAACAAATAGGGAACAGTATTTTTACAGAAAATCAAATGGCCAAGCAGATATCTAACCTACTTGGAGACGAACATGCAAATACAGTACATAGCTCTCACTTTTATCCAAGGGTTATCTTTTGCAGAGCTACAGGGCTAGCTATTGTTTTACTTTCCACATACTTTTTGAATACTACCCACCACAAAGGGAAAGATCATTTAAAATTTAAATAGTCAGGTATTTTAGAAGGGACCCTGTCATGCCTTTATAAAATGATCACAAACCACACTGGACAGGCTGTTCTTGAAAACTTCTCCTGTGTCTAAGAGCATCCTACTGCCTTCTCAATATACATGTGCATCTATTCTGCTTTTACTAAATTAGCAATCGGAATTCTGGAGAATTTCAGGTAATCACATGCAGAACATTCTCTGCCAGGGCTGTGCATAATTAAACATCCAAATGTTACAGTAAAGACTGACTGCACAGTCTTTACTGTAATACATATTAAGTCAAAAAAGACCACTGTGATCATCTAGTCTGAGCTGCATTTAAAAACCCCACAAACCATAGGACTTACTTTTATTAATTTCCACCCTAAATTCAAAAGATTACTTTGACTAAATCATCCTTCTTAATTTTCAAGATTACCAGCGCCAAGGAATCTACAGTAGTTCCAATTAGTGAAATAATAATAAATCCTTAATTGTAGTCTGAACTAGTCTGCTTTTTATTACCTCATTTGCTAAGCTACAGTCATTTGATTTTCTTTTAATCTGCAACACTGAAAAATATGGTTTTGAATATCAGTTACTTTATCTTAAATTTTTACATTTAGTTTACCAAAGATAATACTAAGGGATGGTTTGATTACTGACTGGAAGCGCCACCTTAGCTTTACTTTTATTAAGCTGTGCCTCCAGTTTTCATGATAAAGCATATGTCCCAAGTCCAGTATCATTCTTTTAGGTCTTCTATATAACCTTTTCAATTCTTCTGCAATGTCCTTGAAATGTAGTTGTGTCCTTGTTTGAGTTAGTACTCATTCTGTTCAGTGATTTTACTTTTCAGCTCAATCTCTTCTAAGTAACTGCACTTTCTGAAGTTAAAGGCATGTTTTCACAGACAGCGGCTACTTCTAGCAGTTATAACGCTCGATGTTTAGAGTTACTACCAAGGACTGGTGTGCAGAAAGGCTCTTGCTTATACTTGCTCCTCTGCAGACCAAGGTCACTGCTAAATCTTGTGTATCAGGAAGTAAAAGGTCGCACCTGCGGGGAGGAGCAGACACCACGGGTGACCCTAAACTGTCCAGCAAGGTATTCTAGCACATATATGTCATGTTCTGTATAAAGCTGAGGGGTCACAAGGGTCAAGCTTTTTTCTTCAGTGGCTGGAATCTGAAGGACTCTGTTCACTCTGCCTTTGATCCTGATCTATGTGTTTGTGAATCCAGTTCCAGAATCCAGCTCCTGAATCTGGTTCTTGTCTAGCACAGAGCATAGTCTGGGACTTCCCCAATGAGTGGTGATGGTGACATAACTGCCATCAGCAGGGTTTGGTTTGATATTGAATTTGTATATACTTGTATATATTTAATTTTATCGCTTTTATCTTCCTTAAAGCTGTTTCAGTTTTCTTTCCATAAGTCTCTCTCCCTTATTCCCTTTCTCTTCCTCTTTGGGAAGGGAGAAGGGTTAATAGAGAGCGTTTGCCATTTGTCCAATGGCTGGTCCAGCCCTAGCTCTTGACAAGTTGCCAGTGCCAAGTTCAGTATTTGAGCAGCGAACACAGCATTAACAACCACAGAAGAAATGTAATTTGATAACTGCTTGATATTCCCCTTGCCCATTCATCCAAGACTACCTTCATTCTTTTGTCTCCCCTTGACACTGGCAACTGATTATACCATGACCCCTCAAAGCTCTTTTAGAAATCTGTGCTTTTCAAGGGAAGAATAAGGCACTCTGTAAACAGAACCTACAAATAGTTTCTACATAGTGATTTCTCTTTTGCTATTTATCCTATTCTTCTATTTTATTATCTCAGATCTTTGAGAGATCTGGAATATGCCCATGGACATGAATGAGACTTCTGTTTGAACTCATCTAATGTCAGGGAGCTTAATTACTTTTATATGAGATATATTGATTTTACAACTATCCCTATGGGGTTTTTTTTCTGCTGTTTCCCACATGAACACCTAAACACTGCATACTTATTTCTGAAGTTTCAAGTGAGAAAAGAGTTGGCAGGATATGAATGCCTAGTCCCCCCATATGCATTCTTTGGCTTCCATCTCCTTTGTGATGCTTTTTTGATTCACAGTTAAGCTGTACTCTAGTTTAACATTTGAATCAAATGTCTATTGTAGGGAAATCACGAAATCATGATTATATTACCTGACGAATATTGCCAGATTATATCTCCATTTCATTTCTGCTGAGGCACTGGTCCTTATTCAAGGTTTTGTGTCATCTAGTTAAACGACTTTTGTAATGAGTTTCTCCTCTCTCTGCTCCATGTCCTTTCTTTTGGTCACCCTGAATACAGAACTAACAAATCCTTGCTGCAGCATTTTATATCAGCTGAAGTCAGTACTTGGCAACACTGAGATTACAACTTGAATTTCAGTTCAGTGGGCACTAAATGGGTGTTTTTATATAACAGCACCTAGGATATGGACCTAGAAAACATACATGGCAACCTTTCAGATTTCTGCAATGCATTTACAAAGAGAAAGCTTTTCAAATTGTACCAGTATGTCCATCTACATACAACTAAAAATAATCAAGCCATTTCTCTAGGATCAGGTGGCTGATTCCAGCCAGTCAACTTGTAATGCAAATATACCTGGTTTTAAGCCTGATGAGCTTGCCCATAGCCAAATTCTAGAAATAATTACTAATCAAGAAAGTGCAAATTTAATGCTACAGAAGTGAAAGAAAAAGCAACTAAATTAAATTTAAATAAACTTACTTAGGTCTTAAACATTATCTGTTTTCAAGAGAAAGACCTTTTTTTTTTCCTTGTTTCATGCAAATTCACAGATCTAAATTCAGAATTTCCACAATAAGTATAAAGGATTCAAATTGTGGCCCCTGGCCACAGGAATGCTTGCCAGTGCCTTCAGTAGAAATATGAAACAGAAATAGACCAAGGTATTCTGTAGGTGAATACTAATGCAGCATTATTTAAATGTGTGGAAGATTTCAACATCTTCAATATTAAGAAAAAAGATTTGCCTTTTGACTTCATATTGTGGATATGTCAGAATGCATCTCAAGAGTATTTACATATGGTTTTCCTCCTGATATCTTAAGGAGGAAAAAAATCATAGTCAAAACATTTTTAACAGTGGCAAAAGAAATCTAGTACTAGAAAGTTGTCCTAACTTTGTGGATAGTTTTCATACAAACAAGATTTCTTACATGTAAGACATTTGGACAAAGCATGACAAATATCTTACTGGATACCATGTACAACAGAGTGGGAATTATGCTAGTCTGAACCCATTTATACACAGTTTTTCTGGTAAGAAGTAATCTTTGCCTGTGCAACACAGACTTGGTGGAACTATTTTACTTGCTCTACTAAGAGAGGTTCACCTACTAGAACAGACAATGACCTGAATTCCAAGTAAAATATTTAGAATTTCATACCAGAACTTGTACTCTAGATTCTTCTTCACAATTCTTCTGTGATTTCTTTTCAGTGTATGCAAGTTTCTTCTTATTCTGAAGTTTATCTTTCACCTGGAGTTTCGATCAGTTCCTTGTGCTTGTGAGATAAGCAGGAACATGCAAAGAAAGAAAAGAAAAGAAACAATGAAAAAATAAAACCCTTAATATGAAACTCTGCTAACTCAGAAACAGAAATGTTGCATAAGACTAAAAACTAAAAGACTGCAAATGTATGTTTACATATATAACAACTCCAGCCCCCCAAACTGAAAATATGTAGCATCTACTCACTCACAGGGAAACAACTTTGAAAAAGTCATTAAGCCCAGTAGACCTCCTAACTATGAAGGTACTTC
This sequence comes from Brachypteracias leptosomus, assembly GCA_013401335.1. Lineage (NCBI taxonomy): Eukaryota > Metazoa > Chordata > Aves > Coraciiformes > Brachypteraciidae > Brachypteracias > Brachypteracias leptosomus. Next base: position 2,611 of record VYZX01020462.1, on the reverse strand, counting down.
ACGCTGGTACCCCACAATGATCTATCTACTGCCTTTCCTCTAGAGAGGGAATACAGCCTAAACATCTCCTCTTGCATCTTTGCATGATCTAAAAAAAAGTGCAAGCTGCTAAAGCAACTATTCTGTTATGGAGTTTTCTTTCTATATTAGTGGCACTCAAAAAAGTTCTGGAGCTCCTGCTCTATGCTCTGTTTCTGGGTATACTACACTGATTAATTCTGGTACATGGTGAGAAAAGAGCAGCAACTGCACAGTCAGCAGTTGGATTTCCCTGCCCTGTTTAGCTATATAGCTTATTTGGAATCACTGCTTTTCTGGTTTTGGTATAGGTCCAGAGACTGATGCATGCAGAGCTGGTGACTTTCAACTGAGTGTTGCTCATGATAACATGATAAAACGAGCAATGATGGAGTATCAGGTTTTTTAGCCGCTATTTAAAACTTGCGCAGCCCACAAGATACATAGCTATAAGCGATAAAAAATTTACTATAGTTTAGCAGCTAAATTAACATATGAAATGCAATGTAACCTTTCATATAACATGCCTGTCAGATATCTGACAGAATAGTCACAATCATTAATGCAACACTTTACAACTCACTTTTAGACCAATACCCCATGAAGTTGTCTTATTTACTCTGATATACAAAGAGCTCCTGCAGCAGAAGCTCTTGAGGCATCCATCAATACAGGATGCTCAGTAAAGTTTATGTTTTTCTTAGTGGTAGGAAAGCACAAGAATCAACATTTAACTGTCAATTGCCATTTTCAGGGAATGTGTAGCTTTATTGCTCTGAACAAGGTAATTCTCATCCTCTCCAACAAGCAGGATCAATAAAATCCCACTCACTGAGGTATAAAAGAAGAAAAGGTTTTGCATTGTTGAGGTTGAAGTATTTTGGGCTTCCCTCTATTATTCTACAGCTATATTAGTTCTTTCCTGAACTCTGCCTGTCTCTTCCCACAAATGCCATATTCAGAAATAATCTATAAGATCATTGTCACAATTTCCGAAAAAAGTTTGTTTGTTTGTTTTAATAAAGTATTTTTAATGAATCTTGTTTGGTTTATGACAAGAAAAGTTGCAAGCTGTGGTCTCAAGCAGCAAGATATGTCTGTGTTGTAAGCTCACTAGAAACCATAGTCTGGTGTTACTGTGGCACTGAGCCACAGCTAATATACTCTGTCTTGATATTACAGAATCACAGAATCGTAGGGGTTGGAAGGGGCCTCTGGAGATCATCTAGTACAACCACCCTGACAGAGCAGGTTCACCTAAAGCAGTTTGCACAGGACGGTGTCCAGGCGGGTTTTGAATGACTCCAGAGATGGAGACTCCATTACCTCCCTGGGCAGCCTGTTCCACTGCTCTGTCACCATCACAGTAAAAAAAGGTTTTGCTGATGTTGAGGTGGAACTTCCTGTGTTCCAGCTTGTGCCCATTGTCCCTCATCCTATTGCATCCAAGATGGGTAGAAACTAGTCCTCCAAGGTGGCATTCAACTTCCCTAAACTGAGATCATTCTTTGTCTTCCTGCATTCCTCTGCGTCCATTCTACACTCTACTACAGACAACTCCTACCAATAAATCCCCAAATGCTTCACAGCTGTGCAGTGAATAAGGGGATGCTGGGGAGAAAGTCTTTTAAGAACACAATTGAAGAGTATTACAATTGATATATTATGGTCACATCACCAACCTAAAATAAGAAATGTCCTAACATTTTAGCCCTTTAGCCTTAAAATAGTTGTATTAGAACAGTCTAATTTTTATACTTAACCAGGCTCAAAATACAGAAATTCTACTGTAGCTTCAGTACAGACTTCATGTGTACAAATATACAAAATCAATACCAAACCAGCAAGCACTAAAGGGAAGAGAAGTTCTTTTCCTGTTGTTCTCTCCACTGTTTGCTGATAGCAGAGGAAAGAAGAGGCTCAGGAAGCATGCTCTCTACTGGTTTTGGACCTCCTACCCTTTTCTGAACAGGAGACCCTTTCAGATCACTCAACATTCATCTCTATATTTCCCTATGCCTAGACTCTCCTAATGGTTTTCTAACTTCCTTTACACCCTGGTACTTGCACACAGAAGCCAGTTGCAATTCTCATTCCTCTGCAGAGCAGTCACATCTTCTTTCTCTTTCATGATGTCTATGCCTCTTAACTGTGAAAGCAGAGCTAATCTCCTCTTTTTTAATATTTGCATCCGAGTCCACATTGGGATTCAGGAAGGAATAATGACAGTGAAAGTTCTACACAACTGCTTGGCTGCAGAAGCTGTCTTTGGAAAATGTCACTGGCAAACTCTCACCAGCCTCTTCTAAGAACATATATAAACTTAGGGGTTTTTTTTTCAAAGGCATATAGCTAGATCAAACATTGTTCTATTTTACAAGAACAGGAAAAAAATACATTCATAATAGAAGGGCAAAAATTAAGTGAAATTTGAAGTCCTGGCTTAATGAAAAGGTTATAAAAATTTGTTTAACCAGGCAAAATGACAGCTTTTCCCTAATCTTGTTCTTGGAGCTATTTTATAACTGTCAATTTTATAAGCAATTCAAGGCAATGTCTACAGTAACTTAACCATGTTGTAGTGGGTCTGTCT
>VYZX01020461.1:5455-18565 GCA_013401335.1 Brachypteracias leptosomus | reverse complement strand
TCACCTCCCTCGACCTGCTGGCATTACTGGTGAATGTCTCAATCACTGTGGAAGAGATGGCCAAACCCAGCCAGGTCACCATGGGCTGGCTTCTTTGAAAACTACTTTTATATGAGTTAATGTAAGACTTCAGTCTGGAAAGAGAATCTTCCGAGAATATGATGCTTTTTAAAGCAATGCAAATCTTCCCTTTCCATTGCTGAAAAGAGTAGAAATCTTTACAGACATTTTAATAACATTTGATGTAAGTCTTGGATGAGATCAAGACACCAGATGTACATTTCATACTCTGACATATAACCTCTCTTTTATGGTGTTGAAATGTGACTTTCCTTTTTATTGCAAGAAAAAAAACAGAGCCAAAAACCACAGTGACATGCAACTCTGTGTGTGTGTCACACACCTTTTTTTCTTCTCCCTTTTAATGATTATTCGATGGCTCAAATGATTGAAGAGATTTTTAAAAGAGTGTAAAGAAGAATTCCTGGGTGAAGAGCTATCTCAAATGTAGAATTACTACAGACATCTACAATCATCTACTAGGAAAATCATTAAGACTCATGGTATAAAATATTTGTTTCTAATAAACCCAAGTTGATATGTAATTTTAATTTCATAAACCTACTATTTCATAATTCTGAAAACACCAAACACAAATTTTTTCTTTCTCCTGCTGTCTGAGAATTCATTTATGGAAAAGTTTCTTAGTTACAGGGCAGCTTTTTTATCTCCAGTAAGTCAACACATTTGTGATGGCAAAACAAATAACTTATCCCAATGCTTCAATCCATCTTCCTGGCCTCTTGCTAAGAGGATGAACTGAGAAATCAATTTTCTGGGGCATCTTTTTCAGATCTATTCACCCTCACCCACTTCCTTTAGTAAAACACTCACCTCTGTTGAGGATGGACCGAATCATCCTCCAGGAATGTCATTTTTTTTATCTCCATATGCCTTGGCCCCAGACAGCAGTTTAATATTCATAGAAAATCACAGAATTCCAATAGTAGAAATTTAGATGCATAGATGCAGCTCTCTGGAGGAGAACTCAAAAGACCATCTCTTCATATTTCTGACCTAAGGCAGGGTCAAACTTTATCTAAATCCTTCTTGACGTATGATTGACTATCCCATTCTTAAAGCTTGCAGCCAGGGCAGGAGGAGATTTCATGCTCACAAAACCATGCTTAGTGCACTGGGTAACTACCCTTGCTGCTTGAAAGGTTTTTTTCCTGATGTCTAACCTAACAAGCATTCAATGAACCACATAATTGTCTGCTGAAACCACAGCCAGAATTCCAGGTACAATGACAACCTTTGTTATGCACAGAGAAAAGAAACTTGACTGAATCAACCCTGTCCTGAGATGTGCCCTAGATTTTCAGGTTTACACTTCCACATCAGGAGGAAGTAGGAAGAAGATGGATATATGTTTTATCTGGTGGAAATGTTTACATATCTAGTTTTCTTAGCTCTTAAGCCACACAGCCATCAATCTAGTGCTCCTAGAGAAGCATGATCCCCCCCTAGGGGGAGGTGTCCCTGCCCATGGCAGGGGGGTTGGAACTAGATGATCTTGAAGGTCCCTTCCAACCCTGATGATTCTATGACAAAAGAGACTACGTTCTCTGGATGTCTTCCCAATTTTCCATATTGAATTAGTGCTGTCACTAACACCAGCATGTCAAAAACACAAGCAAAAAGTATCCCTCCTTTCTACTTAGCACTGGTGAGACCACATCTAGAATACTGTGTTCTGGTTTGGGCATCTCACTACAAGGAGGACATTGAGGTGCTGAAGCAAAGAAGAGCAACGAAAGCTGGTGAAGGGTCTAGAGACTAAGTTCTATGAGAAGTGGCTGAAGGAACTGGGTTTGTTTAGCCTGGAGAAAAGGAGGCTCAGAAGAGATCTTCTCAGCCTCTACAAATACCTGAAAGGAGGTTGTAGCAAGGTGGAAGTCAGTCTCTTCTCCCCAGAAATAATCAATAGGACAAGATTAAATGACCTCAAGTTGCACCAGGGGAAGTTTAGATTGGGTATTAGGACAAATTTCTTCACTAAAAGTCTTATCAAACACTGGCCCAGGCTGCCCAGGGAAGTGGTTGTGTCACCACCCCTGAGGGTGTTTAAAGGACATGTAGATGTGGTGTTTAGGGACATGGTGCAGCCTAGGAGCTGACAGTGTTGGGTTTGCATTTGGACTGGACAATTATAAAGGTCTTTTCCAACCTAAATGATGCTATGATTCTATTTTCTTAGGAATTTCTAGCTGTGTACCTGTGGAGGTCATTAAACTAACACCTCACTTGACGTGGGAATATTGCCAGCAATAAGTAAAGACATAAGTGATTTTGTCTAGCCAAGCTTTGAAAACCTTCATGGATGGATTTTCCACGGCCTCTTCAGATGTCCTGCTCCAGAACCACTGTCCTTCCTGAGAAACAAGTTTCTTTCCAAAGTCCATTCTGAACCTCCTAATTTGTAATTTGGAGTTATTTTCTTTAGTTTTACCTTCTGTCAGTAAGAAGAGAGTTTGGCTCCATTGCTTCTTTAACTGTCCCTCCTTTCTTCTTTACCATCTACCCTCCTTTTCACTTCCATACTGTCTCTCTGTGTTTAAGGTCATTGAGAAGTGTCTTGTCTAGATACAAGAGTCTTCTGCTCAAATTCCAAAATTTCCTGCATAATCATAGAATCATTTAGGTTGGAAAAGACCTTTAGACCCTTAAGATCATCCATTCCAACCATAACCATACTCTACCAAGTCTGCTGCTAAACCATGTTCCTCAGCACCACATCTACATGGCTTTTAAACCCATTCAGGGATGGGGATTCAACCACTTCCTTGGGCAGCCCTTTCAGTGAAAAAAAATTTCCTAATGTCCAACCTAAATGGAATGTTCCTAATGGAACATTTGTTCCTCAGTTTCCTTTGCAATCAACTATGTCTTTTCCCATATTGAGGTTTCCTAGGGAATTCTTGCAGGAATTCTCTAAGCAAATGGTGACCTGCTCTCCTAAATAAACTCTGACCAACACCAGCTCGAAAATCCCTGCACTGTTCTCACAATGCTTCACTGCTGTGCTATCAGAAGGCTGGAGGGGTGAGAAACCCCTCATTGAAGGCAGGGAGCAGTGTGCCAGGTTGTGGAACAAGGCTCTTCCAGTCCAGGCAGCTGCCTGTGTTTCACAGCTGTCTGCTCTAGAAATGAGTCTTTTGTGCTTAAAGTATTCCAGTCTCTGCTTGCTTCAAGTGTCTCAGCAAATTTGAGATAGGCAAAATAACTAGAATATCAGTGGAATTATTTCCTTACGATTATTTCCTTATGATTTTATCTGATTCTTCATCTTACAGTTTTCTTAAAGGAAAAAAAATAGAATATTTCAGCATTACTCTTAACCCATAGGTATATAGACTGTGAATCAATGGGTGTGAGGAGGCCTATTCAAACACATGCAATTCTATTTTTCCTCCTCTCCTTTTTCTTTCCAAGACTATGAATTCCTCTTCCCTAAATCTAATATCTTTGTTTCACTGTATTTTATTTACCTTTAGAAGAATCTATATCCATCTGGTATTTAAGCTAAGAAAGGAAACAAAATGAGGAAAGCTACTGGGAACTTCACATACATATGCAAACATATATATAATATATATGCAAACTTATATATGCTATATATGCATACTGCTTTGCATATATACTATGAAGTAATGCTGGTGTGCCTCTGTTGAATTCACTGAAATCTGATTTATTCTAGAATATACAGAAGAGGCTCCAAATCTTTGAGTCCCCAGGATCACTTGTCTCACTATTTGAGGTACAACAGTCTAAAGAATGATCAATAGTAAAGTTATTTAATTAAGATCTCAAGGAGCCATCCACCAAGGAGAAGAAAGACCCTGAGCTGGAGTTGACCTCTGGATGAGTCCCAACCCAGCAACATGTTTTGTTCCCCAAGTGGTTTAAGGGCCCACAGACAGAACCTGCCCCACCTGGGTGAGGAACCAACTGCCCCCAGGTGATGATGGTTGGGGTGGTGGGCGAGGCCAGGACTATACCAACCAGGAACCAACCAGTTTGGGAGAAGCAACAAGGAGCTGATCAGTTGGAAGAGAGTTCTTGTTGGGGTCACTTGCTGAGCTCTCCTCAGTGGTGTGTTTCCCCCTTGGCTGATTTGAGATGGAGAAAAGCAAACAGATGAAGAATAAAAGATGAAGGTGTGCTGAGTTTGATGTTGTTGAGTTTGGTGTTGGCCTGAGGAAGAAGAGAGCTGGCAACACAATGGGGCATCCACAACTTCTCTGAGCAACCTATTCCAGTGTCAGGCCACCCTCAAGGTAAAGAATTTATTCCTTATATCTAATCTAAATCTACTCTTTTTCAGTTTAAAACCATTACCCATTGTCCTATCACTACATGTCCTTGTTAAATGTCCCTCTTTAGGTACTGAAAGGCTTTTACAAGGTCTCCCCAGAGCCTTTTCTTCTCCAGGCTGAACAACCCCAACCCTTTCAGCCTGTCCTCATAAATGAAGTACTCCAGCCCTCTGACCATCTTTGTGGCCCTCCTCTGGACCTGCTCCAACAGGTCCATGTCCTTTGTATGCTGTGGGCCCCAGAGCTGGGAAGGTGGGATCTCCTAAGAGTGGGACAGAGGAGCAGAATCACTTGCTGGTCATGATTCTCTGGATGCAGCCCAGGGTACAGTTGGCTTTCTAGGCTGCAAACACACATTGAGCTTAAAACATAAATGATTATAAAAAAAATAATCACGATATGCTCTAATTACTACCCTTTTATCTGTCCTTACTTGCACTTTTGCTTGAGGCTTTTGACAGATGAAATCAAGTGACTGGAGAAGCATATTTTAGCTAACAAGCCTCCCAGTCTAAAAATTCCTCTTGAGTGTATGATTCAAGCAAATTAGAAAACAGAGAGAGGGAGAGAGAGAGGAGAAAAAGCAAATGGGAGACAATTGCCTTTCTAATTTAATACTTTTGGTACACAATTAGTACTCATCAGAGCAGTCAATAGGAGACTGCCCTGCTTGTCAGGCTTTTGAGGAGCACTGTGCTTGGAATGGCTCGTTGAAGTGTTGGTGGGGTCTGCTGCCATGCTGGGGAAGCACTCCACACAGTTTGCACCTGACAGCTTGCCAGAGATCAGCTGTCAGCAAAGTGCCACTCGGAATTTCCTCTTTCTCTGATGCCTTCTATTATCTGGTAAACAGCAGCCAAAATGTGTTATTCCATCACCCTCTCTCTCACCCTCAGAATGATGCTCCAGGTTAGTGGGTTGGCAGGCTGGATGCTGAACAAAGCTTATTCACTCTCTCTATTTTGGGTAGGTATGGAATACAAAAATAAAAATAAATTGCACACCTCCAGCATTTTGTGCATCCTGGCAGTAGAGTAGGAAACTTGATGAATGGCTGCTAGAAGCACATCCACACATGTCTCAGGCTAGAGACAGCAGGCTGGACAGGGAAATGCTGTGTGGAATTGAAAAGAGCTGGTTGACGTGTCTTGCTGCTCTGCTCAAAGTTCAACTGCTACTTAGATTTGGGGTCAGAAGAGAATGTGAGTGTTCCCTCCAGGCTAAATTGGCAGGCAGGATTGTTTATCTGCTTTTATGTCTTGCTCTGCAGGCAGAGCATTGTCAGCTCTCAGTAATCACCTTTTTCTCTTGGATTGGCTAATTGATTAACAGAATTAAGTTGTCACAGCCATTTATTCTTTAGCCCAAAGTTTGCCCTTTCTGCTTCAAGCCTAAAAAAAGGGGGCATGTAGAAAATCTTGTCTTTTCCCTACCTAATGTTCTAATAAAAGGTTTTCCCTTAATCTACACATTCTACTTTACTATGGTATGATTCTGTGGACCCCAATATATGCATAAATATATAGATATCTTCATCTCAAAGGATTATACTGCTAAAATTAGTTGGAATAAATTCTGCACTGCAGAAATCTACATCTGAACAGTCAGTTTCAGTTCCTTTTATGGAGCCAGTGGATAGGAACAGACGTGGCACATCTGATCTATTTTAGATGTCTCCTTTAGTCAGATATATCACATCCCAGCAATGCCTCTTTCTTTCTGTTGATTTAATTCTAGAAAGAAAAATCTGGTTTTGTAGCTGAGAAGTACACAGTTGTACTTAAGCAGAATAAAACAACCCCATTCCTAATGACTTTACAAGTAGTTTTGCCTTATTGGCAACTTATTCTGTTGATTTATTTTATATATATGGCAGTTGTAGCTTCAGGCTTTCAGCAGCTGCTGGGTTGAAATATTCTATAGAGAAAAGCATTCTGGAAAAAGTTAGAAGTTCCATGTTTTTCTTAACAGGCTTCTGGACCATATTGAATCCCTTGTTTCCCCCAAAGATATTGGTGTTTCATCAAGTACAGTTTCAGGGTGAAAGGGCTGATGTAGGAAGAAAAGTAGATGGGAAGACAAGGAGATAGGACAAGGAGTGATGGTTTGAAGCTGGGAAAGGAGAGATTTAGGCTGGATAGGAGAAAAAAGTTCTTTAATCTGAGGGGGATAGATGAGTGGAAGGGGCTGCCCAGAGAGGGGGTGGAGGCCCCATCCCTGGAGTCCTTCAAGGTCAGGCTTGCTGGGGCTCTGAGCAGCCTGCCCTAGGGAGAGATGTCCCTGCTGGTGGAGGGAGGTTGGACCAGATGGCCTCTAGAGGTCCCTTCCAGCCTCAAACATTCTATGATTCTATGACTATTGATAATTTCTTTCTAGTATCATGGAAACATCTGAGCTTTGGCCACTAAAAGCAAGATCATCAGTAGCCAAACACCTTGAAAGTAATTTTTCTGGTGCTTGAAGGTGGATTTGGGGGACCAAAGTATTTAAATACATGTTGCTAAAGTAAGTGATTGCAATGAGAGCTTACATAATAATAATATTGTTTTGTTTATTAATTATTATTAGCAAGCACCCAGATGAAAGAAAACTCACTTTACTGCAACAGTAAAGACAGAATGCACAATAACTGGGTAGCCTCTCTCTATTAGAGCAACATTGCAAGTAATATGAAACTACTTACTGGATTCAGTTATAAAATATTGAAAGATTTGTTTTCCTTAAACCATTTTAGTAACCCCAAGACATCTTCATAACATAAACTGGGATTAATCTCATGATAAGAAAATTTAAGCACAAATGTAGTGAAAAGTAGAGTAATGATGATAGAAATCTGCCTGAATTTTACCTTCAGAAGTAAAAGTGTTCTCCCCTCTTGCTTTTTGTGCATGTCAGATGATAGGTAACATGTGTGATGTCATGGAACACCAACAATTATTTCTAGAAGCACCTGNACCCCCAGGTCCCTCTCTCCTACGCTGCTCTCCAACAGCTCAGTCCCCAACCTCTACTGGTCCCTGGGGTTGTTCTTGCCCAGATGCAGACTCTACACTTGCATACTGAAATATTGTATTTCCCAGAACTTCAGTGGGAAAAACTCCACCACCAGCAGCAACGTCAGTTAAAAAAACGACCTTTTTAGTTTACCATCATAGGAACAAATTTTTCCAGGTTCAAGACACACTTGTCTCAGTTTCTGATCTCCAATGGGGAGAACAGAAAACAATCAAAGTATGTAACACAACCTTATGTAACTAAACAAACCTAATTGGCTCCCATATATCAGAGTCTAGGAGTTACTTGTCTGGGTGATGGATATAGCTGCAGAAAGCCCATCTTTGTTTTTTCTGAGCATTATCCTCATTATAATTTCCTGGTCGGAAACTGTAATCCTGAAGGCATTTGCTTGGATAAGAAATTCTCTTCAGTTGGAGATATTATCTGAAATTCTAGGCAAAAGATCTTAAATCAGAAGAGAAAAACTCTTCAGAATGACTGAATGCTGCACTCCCCCAGTCAATGGGAAACTTCTTAGTGCCTTTTTGCTATGCTAGTGCCATCAAAGACACCAGTGAGATAATGATGCTGGTCCCCAAATTGGAGAGATGGGTGGGTGGATTTCACAGTCTTTCAGAAAATCAGACCTCTCTAAATTGCTTTGTATTACACAACAGAAAAATAAAATAAACTCAGAAGCACAACAAATCAGCAGGGCTTTGAAAAGCCTCAATGTGACCTTCATGCACCCAGTTAGTGGATTGCTGGTTTTGACAAAGACATTCTGTCACTTCAATCAGCTTTCTTTAAACACCTAAATTACCTAGTATGTTTTTTGGGTATCATCATTACCCAAAAGATATATTAGACAGTGCAACTGAAATGATAGGTTTAAACTTACCCATCCCTAAAGTCAGATTTGAGGTACAGACTTAAATAAGTACAGAAATGATTTGGTAAAACAAACCAAAAAAAGCAATTAGGTAAAAATTTCTAGAGATCCACTTCTTTCTAGAGCAGTAGTTGGAGTCAGGTGGGACAATTTAGGATGCTCCAAAGCGAACCAGATTAGTTGTGAGTCTTCCATGGTCCCTGGCTATTGGAAATGTTCATCCTCTCCTTTTCCAGTCTTTGTCTTTTCTTTCTCATAAAGGTAAATACTCTAATTTTCTGTTATGTGTTAAATCTTGATATCTAACACAATGCAACTTGTTTTCTTGGGCAGATCCATGTGTCCTAATGTAATAGAAATTTTAAATAACATGGAATAAGTGACACAATGCAAGGGATCTGAAACAGAAAATGTCTGCAATACTTAGTCAATGTGTAATTAAAATATTTTTTATAATATCTTGTTATTCTGATTATATATTATCATAACATGATTATATATGATTATATATGATCATAACATGATTATATATGATTATATATGATCATAACATGATTATATATGATTATAAAACATTGTAATAGAGAAGTAATTGGCATAGAAGGAAGAAGGTGAGTTCTCCAAATTCTGATCAATAAGAGCAGACTTAGAAAGAAGGTGGGAAAAGAAATCTTCATTATTACTGATTTTCACCACTGTCTAGGGAAATGTTCATGGCTCAAAATGGGGACCCAGAAGGTAGGGAGAGCCTCAGAAAGGAGGATGCTTTGAGGACATCTTCTTGCTCTAACAAAACTTTAACTGCAAAGGAACTTTTTGATCTTTAGCCTGGAAGGGAAGACTTCCAACTAATTTATGATGACATTAGAGGATAACAACATGCACAGTAATGAATTCTCTTTAGCCTTTGGGCTGTAGCTGTGTTTTACTGTCTTCAGGAAAATAAAAGTGGATGCATGGAAATATTCAGCATTTGTATTTTAATTGCCCCTGAGGATGCTATTTTGTAAAGAATCCAACATCTAATGGTATGAGAAAACAAAGTGATATTTCTAAGCTCTTATAAGAATAAGAGGCAAAGTCCAACAGGAGTGGTCAAGTTCTTATACACTGAAGACAATTTGATTTATTACCATTTAGGGTAAGCATTCAGAAGAAACAAGGGAAATGTTGATGGGTCCTGGACAGGACCAGTGGGAATGAAGGATGGGATGCAAAGGATGGGACAGAGCAGAGACTCTTCTAGTGTGGAAGAATCTTGTGTCTTGCAGCAATTTTAAAGGGTTTCTTGGCTAAACTAAACTCTAAACAGAAGGGGTTTGAAAGGGAATCTGATTCTTTTGGACTGGAGTGATGACCTATATCCTTCATATCCCTTATATGCAAGTAATAAGAAAAGAATAGGGTTGCACTGTCTTTAAACCTATTTTCTAGTTTGGTTCAAAAGGCTTGTGTTTGACCTTCCTTCAAGGCATCATATATATCCTGAATGATGATTTTGTGTTAAAAGATAGACATTTGTTTAAATAGAGCTTTTGATTTAAAGCATTACTGGTACCATGCCCTGTATTCTTCCCTGCCATTAAGTATATGATGTTATAATTAAGGTATTTACATATAGTAATAAGCACTAGGAAGAAGAAGAGAAAAGAGTGTGAAAGAGAAGATTCTGCACTTCAGTTTGCTTCTTCCAGCCTCAATAACAAGCTTGTCAAAGAGCTCAACTTAAGACAGAGATAAAAATCTTCCTGTTTAACCAGTTTCTATTTCTTTTAATAGAGCTGGAATGTATTAGTAGAGCTGGAATGGATTTTCCATTCCCTTTAATAGAGTGGAAGGGATTATCCTAGTCTGGAGGCCAGATCAGGCTCCAAATCACAACAAAGTAGAGATTGACATTTCCCTTTCCCTTCCTGCAATTTAGGAAAAGTTGGAAGTACAATTGGGGTCTTGGCTTGTTGAGCTGCCTTGCTGATATGTTGGTGGTTTATAAGGACAGGGCTTAGGGTCCAAGGTAATCTCATTGATCCATATGAACCAACCTGTGGCATTTTGCAAAGTTCTCTCCAACTTTTCAATTTCATTACTATGTATGTCCAGCTAAATGACTTAGTGTTCTGGGAAACAGAATCATAGAATGGTCAGTGTTGGAAGGGATCTTCAAGACCATCCAGTTCCAACCCCCCTGCCATGGGCAGGGACACCTCCCACTACATCAGGTTACTCACAGCCCCAGCCAGCCTGGCCTTCAAAATGTCCAGGGATGGGGCTTCCAGCAGTGTCCACCCTCCTGGGCAAGAACTTCTTCCTAACATCTCATTTGAATCTCCCCACCTCTAGTTTTGAGCATTCCCCCAGTCCTACCACTAGTTCCCACCACTACCACTAGGGGAAATGGCTCAAAGCTAGAGGTGGGTAAACTCAGATTAATACTTACACAGTCATAATATACTACCCTTGGTTCCCAAGCCACAGCAAAGTGGTCTTAGATGTTGAGAGTGTATAACAAAACTCACTGTTTTTAAAGATTCTGAGACTAGACCTTGTTATTTCAACCCGACATGTAGTTCTTACTGTCTCTGAGTCATGAAGCTCCAAAGCCCTTAAATTTAGCTTTTTTATCTGAATCTCACTAAATGTTCAGCTTCCAACATAACCAAACAACTGGACTACAAGGCAGGTTATTTCCACTGCAGAGAGGGAAACCACCATGGGTTAATATAATCATGCAAATATGAAACCTATATAGAATTAAAGGGGAGGGAAAGAAAAAGCTAAGTGCTGCAAACTTGAAAAAAAACCCTTTAAATTGGCCAAAAAATCATAATATCACGAAAATAGTTGGAGAAATATTTCTGTGGTGAAATGTGGACAGTTAAGGGGAATAGAAATAAAGGAGTATTAGTGTGTCTGAGTGAATGTGTTGGTGAATATGTTGGTTTCACACTTGAATATATATTCAATTTGGGACCACTAAGGTGCACTCACTCCAAATGTAAACCAGGACAAGGTGTCCACCTCCCAGCAGGTTCCTTTGCCAGGCAAAAATAAACTTTCCATCACAAATACTCAATTTTGATTGAGTCTGTGATCCTTTGCAGACTTATTTCTGAGATTACTCCTGAGAAATATGAGCTGAGCGACTAGAACATAATAATTTGCTCTCTATATGGGATAATGTCATTACTTTGTTGGCTGAAGAGACACAACTGGATGTTGCAATGATCCATGGCACAGGGGGAAAGTTCCCTGCAAGGGATAACCAGGATGGAAACTTTCCCTCTGTTGCAGAAACTGCTGACATTTGGTTATTATTTGGCAGACAAGGCAGGGAGTAGAGGACAACACAAAGGGCAAGTGAAAAGAAAAACTAAAGTACAGGAAAAGATCTAAAAGAAATGTCATGTTCTTTTTTTGCTGGGTTATGTGATTAAGGGCTAATCTCTGAACACAAAGGCTCGAGGAGGCCAATGAATCCTTGTAACTAATCAGTGAATCTGCTCTGGGGGGATGTCAGCCAAGAAAACACCTTCTCAGGGATGCCCAGAGAACTGAAGGGGTTATTGTCTGAAGGGGGTTAGGATGTATTATGGGATATAGAGGTGGAAAGACTTGGGAAATTGTTTAAAAGGTCTTACAGGGGTTTTTAAGGAGATTGAGGCAATGTTTGAGACTGCTGATGGGATGTTTAGCTGAAGGACCAAAGGCAGGAGAAGGGAGGGATCAAGATGGATCAGGAAAGAAAAAAGGGTGGGGAAAAGAGAAGGAAAAGAGTTATGGAAAAGGGGTTGCTGGTCAGCTCATTTGTCTGGCTGAGCCCTTGCTAGGTCACCATAATCTGTCCTATCTTCTTCCTAAATCCTATTGCTGTCTCCTGTGCTGGTGAACTCACTCTTCTTAGCCAGTATATAAATGTGACGAGCTGCAAGCCAGGCTGTGAGCAGGATGGGAGGTCTGGTGTTAGACCTGGGCCACCAGCCTCAGGGGTTGGAGGGTCCTGGTACAAGTCTGTGGAAGGGGTCGAGACCTAGATACCAGCTGCTGGATAAACTAAGCCCAGTTGCTGGAGAGACTTATACTGTGTGTGCATATTCCTGTAGCATCTTCATTCCCAGTCATCTGAGGAGGAAGCCAATGGGTTTGCCTGTGCTGTTAATGTTTATATAAGTGCTGTGTATGTTTACAGGGTGTTGCTAAAGGTGCTGCTCTCTATCTATGCTCATCTCTGTGGCTGGTCATGTGTGTATTGTGTGTGTGTGCTTACTGGGTGTTCAACTTTGCTGCTACCTGGGGAGACAGAGACCCAACAACCTCACAGCTGGGAGAGGAGGAACCTCCTGTGTCCTGAATCTCACTTAATTTGGCTACATTAACATGTGCAGCTTCACAAAGTACAGGAGACAAGGTGGATACCCAGGTGATGAACACAAGGTATGCAGTTGTTGTACCTTGTGATATATTATTGAGAGGGCCTCATGTGCTCATGAGTTGAAGCTGCTCGTTGCTTTTGTTGGAGAACAGAATTCAGCAAGCTCAAAGGCAAAATCTTTCCACTTCAGGAAATGTACAACTTATCCCATGAATATAAGGCACTGCCACAATATCTTGGCACTGTATTCATGGTCTCAATGGGTGCAAGTACCAATTTACACCATCTTCCCAAGCAGAAAAAGTCTGCATTTTCCAGACCAGCATTTATAGGTGTTGTACATCATCCTTCACCCATTATCCACTTTTTGCTCTATTGTCCCCCCTGTTTTATTACTGTATCTTTGATGTTGTATGAAATCAATTTTGCAATGCTTTAAAAGGCAGTTAAAAGGTGAAACATAATTTATTCCC
>VYZX01020460.1:59590-81621 GCA_013401335.1 Brachypteracias leptosomus | reverse complement strand
TTAAGCAGGACTTTCCCCTCATGCACCCGTGCTGGCTCTGACCAGTGACTGCTTTGTC
The DNA here is from genome assembly GCA_013401335.1 of Brachypteracias leptosomus. Classification (NCBI taxonomy): domain Eukaryota; kingdom Metazoa; phylum Chordata; class Aves; order Coraciiformes; family Brachypteraciidae; genus Brachypteracias; species Brachypteracias leptosomus. Next base: position 81,563 of record VYZX01020460.1, on the reverse strand, counting down.
TCTGAAGTTTTTTCAGGAACTCTCAGAATAACCTTCTCCATAATTTTACCAGACACTGAAGTGAGACTGACAGGCCTGTAATTACCAGAGTCTTTCTTCTTACTGTTCTTTAAAATTGGGAGAGCTGAGTTTAGAGCTGTTTTCAACTGCGAGTCTCAAAATGTTGCCTCAATGTCCGTCACCCTTCCATGGGGATTAAGAGCATCATAGACCAGGCATCATACACCTAGAACTGCATAATGGCCAGACACACCAAAAGGACAGAAATTGGAAAAGAACTAATGTTTAAACATGATTGATATATCTGAGTATATAACTGAATCAAACTTTATGAGAGTAAGAAGTATGTAATGCTGTCTTATATAGAGTATCCATACCAGGAGAGCTCTAACCCCACTCCAACAGGACCGCTGTAGATAGCACACTCCCTGCTAAACCATTCCAGGGTTTAACAGTCACTTTAGAGACCACAAGACCAATGCAGATGCTTAATAACTGAAACGATATTTCCACTGTGCTTCATGCTTTCCGAACCCTCTGTCTCACCACAAACAATTCTGCTGTCATTACATTTATTTTCTTTATTCCTCTCTGACTTAGTTTTCTTAATGTTGTCTCAGAACTTCCTTCTTAAAACCTCTCCTAGTTAAATACTTAGATACAGAAAGTGTTTTGAAGCATTGGTATGCAAAAGTAGTAATTGAAAAAAGTATTGTAAATGAACTACAGTGTTCATTCTGAAAAAAGATATTTCAAACACATTTAATCTCATAACCTTCTGATTAACAGTTTTTCTCATATTAAGCCTCAAGGGATTTTGTTTTACCCCTGGATTACTGTTGGTGACCTGCTTTTTCTGTGACTTCATATCTCTGTTTAGAGCAGTCAACAGTGTGCTATCCCTTTCAGGCTCTGGTTGCTTATACATCTTTCTGCAGAAGTGAGATGCAGCAGAAAGAAATTTGTACAAGTTCCAATTAGTGTTGGGTGAGCCACGGCGACAGAAAGAGCTGACACGACTTCTCAGAAAACCATTTGCATTATCGTAGCCTTTGTGGGATGACCCAGGATTATGCCTCTGCCTCAGAGTCCCATATGCTATGGGTTCTCCAAGTGTCTTGATTAAACTCTTCTGACTCAGCCAAAGAATTTCCCAACCAGTTATTTTTACTGTAAAGAAAGCCCTGGAGAGTTAGATCTTTGCAAAACAGAGAAGCAACCATGAGATACACATCTCCACCCAGTGTTATGTTTGCCCTTTTTTGTGAGTTTTAGAACTAGGCAAACTTTTTGGTTTTTACTTTCTTGAGCCTGATTTTCTGGTATATGACAGGAGACAGTTCTTTTCTTTGCCAGCCTCCGTCTCTAACACTTTGCACCTTATGTTCAGTGATAGGGAACTTCTCCTCTGTACCATTTGAGTCTGGGACAAAAACTGTCAGGTTGATCAATCATATAGAATAATTCAGCAATGAGGATTTTTTCAGGGAGAAAATTAGAAAGGCCAAAGTCCAACTAGAACTAAACTTGGCCACTATGGTGAAGGACAACAATAAATATTCCTATGAATACATTAACATCAAGAGGAGGACTAGGGAGAATCTCCATCCTTTGATGGATGCAGAGGGTAACACAGAGACCAAGGATCAGGAAAAGGCTGAGGTACTTAATGCCTTCTTTGCCTCAGTCTTTAATAGTAGGACTAGTTGTTCCCTGAGCACACAACCCCTTGAGCTGGAAGATAGGGATGGGGAACAGAATAGGCCCTACGTAATCCATGAGGAAATGGTTATGAACCTGCTTCATAAGCTGGACACTCACAAATCCATGGGTCAGATGGATTACACCCTAGAGTGCTGAGGGAGTTGAAGGATGTGGTTGCCAAGCCATTCTCCATCATCTTTCAGCAGTCCTGGCTAACTGGGGATGTCCCAGTGGACTGGAGACTGGCAAATGTGACACCCATCTTCAAGAAGGGCTGGAAAGGTGTNTGATTGACAGTCAGCTGAATATGAGCCAGCAGTGTGCCCAGGTGGCCAAGAAGACACATGGCATCCTGGCTTGTATCAGAAATTGTGTGATGAGCAGGAGTAGGGAAGTGATCCTACCCCTGTACTCAGCACTAGTGAGGCCCCACCTCGAGTATTGTGTTCAGTTTTGTGCACCTCAATACAGAAAGGACATGGAGGTGCTGGAGCAGGTTCAAAGAAGGGCAATAAGGCCCTTCTTTGAAGTGTTTGGAGAACATGCCCTATGAGGAGCGACTGAAAGAGCTGGGGCTGTTTAGTCTGGGGAAGAAGAGGCTGAGGGGAGACCTTATTGTGCTCTACAAATACCTGAAAGGTGGTTGTAATGAGTGGGGTTGGTCTCTTCTCACTGATGACAGGTGACAGGACAAGGGCAAATGGCCTCAAGTTGTGCCAGGGGAGGTTTAGGTTGGATATCAGGAAAAAATTCTTTACAGGAAGTGTTGTTAAGCACTGGAATGGGCTCCCCAGGGAGGTGGTCGTGTCACCATCCCTGAATGTGTTTAAAAGTCGTCTGCATGTGGTGCTCAGGGACATGGTTTAGCGGTGGGTTGTTAGTGTAGTAAGGTTAGGTTGAGGTTGGACTCTGTGATTTTGAAAGTCTTTTCCAGCCTGAGCAATTCTATGATTCTATGATTTTTTGTTTGTTCCTTCCAAAAGGTATGAAAAGCCTCCCTAGACCCAGGCAGGCTGCAGAACAGACTGACCACATCAAGGTCAGAGTGGCTTTCACATATTTTTTATAAATATCACAATATTTTTTATAAAACTATGTATTTCACAAGCTGTGTGTTTTTAGTAATGAATAATGAGCAACAGCTTGTCAGAAAAATGAACAGCAGGGCTTAATTCTCCCTTTTCAGACCAACTCTTAAAACCTGATTCAGGCTGGTTTCAGGTGTAATTTATATTCTGCAGGTGTGAAACCTACATTCCAGAGGCATTTTGTTCCCCATTTAAGGAGATAGAAGAGGCCATCTATGTAAAAATCAGATTAATTTGGAGAACTAAGCATGCTAGTGGCTTAGGTTCTAAATAAGCAATAGAAGAAATATGTTTTTAGTTTAAAGTTGCCCTACAAAACCTATAAATCATGTATATACTTCATCTTGTCAAAGCAATTCCCCATTATTTATTGTTAAGCACAAGCCAGTCCTAGCAGGCATCTCTTAATAGACTGAGCCTTCCTAATGTTGAGGCATATCTCTTGTATGGTGTCACATTCTTTTTCCAAGCTTTATTGTTAATGTTTTGTTAGACTAAAATAGAAAACATATGGAGCCAAAAAGTTCTTCAAGTTTCACTCCAATGCAGCTTCATAGGAAACAGTTACGAGCATATAAATTGTCCATTCTTTCCAGTATCAGGTAGCATTCAAGAAAATATTTGCCAACATACTAGCCTGGTTCCAGATTTATTAAATATTAGAAGAAAAAAAAAGGCCTATGGCCTGCTGCATATTTCTGTATCTGGAGGCTAATGACCTTGCAATTAATCCTGTTTGTAAATGCCATAAAAAATCATGAATAATCTACCTGATTTCTTCTACTAGAGGAAAAGAAGGCTAACTAACTGCTTTTTATAATGTGACTTCTGTAAGGAAAAGGTTCTATCAGTTGTGATTCACTTGGGACTAACCCTACAGGAAATAACACACTGGGATCTTTAGAGAAACACTTCTCTTCCCTGTAAAATATTCTCCTTAAACTGCAAAACACAAGCACCATGTAAAGTCAGCTGCAGTGCAGAGAGCAGTGTGGCTCTCTAGCAACATTTCTGGGGGCAGGATGAGAAAGGAAATCTGACGTTGCCTTGAGAAGCCCTCGCCAGCCTTGTGCTCTTACCAAACTGCATCTCGCCTGTAACAGTTTGGTTCCACCAAAAGCTGTTCTTTGAGAACAAAATTAAATGCTTCCTTCTTTCTTGTCTGCACTAGTATGAAACCAGTTACATTTCTTCTAAGCTTATGACTACTCTGTTAACAAGTGACTCATCAACAAACACTATGACAATTTTGGCCTTTTAAACAGAAATTACATTGGGTCTTAATAGCTACAATACATTTGACATCTGGAGAACATGCTGATTTTTGGTTTGGTTTGATTTCTTGTCGCGTTTTCTGATGGTTGCTCTTGGTTAGAAAGAATTTCTTAAGGATTAACCAAATATTCAGCTCTCAAGGCAGGAAGGATTTGGGAGTCCAACATATATGTAATCGAAAATGAAGACAGCCTACACGTTTTGGTAAAGAACTAAGAATAATTACTCTTAAGTTTTCTCTTGAAGAAGCAACAAAAATACTGTAGTAGTCTCTTCACTGACTGCAAATAGCTCTTCAAAAGTGACATGGAGGCTCCTGGAGTGCCACGTTGCAGCCATGGTGCGCACCTGAATGGATGCCATAAAATGATACAACTACTGCAGCTGACATAGACCTCTGAATACTTCAGATTTTATGTAGTCTTATCACTTCTTGTAACCTGGAGCACCCTTGCAGGATGCTTTCTGCTTTTCCCAGTAGTCACCTGCCTCCACTTGCCTCTTTGGCTTAATTCTGCATTCACACTATGAACAGTTCTCCCATGTTTAAGTTTTTATTTTCTGTTACTTTCTCCTTTTGATTGTTTATTGTTAACCTCATCTAAAAAAAGTCTTTTTCAAAACCTCTACTTTTTATTATGATGGACTCAGTCACACATTGCTGAATGTTGGAATGGCTCAGGATTCAGACTGTGATGCAGAACTGTATTTCCTTGCTACCCACTCTTAGTAAATGGGATTGAAACTTTGGGTGAGGATTCAATTATATATATTCCAGTGCTGCTCAAGCCACGTGTTTGGGCCAGTACTTTTGTCTGACATACCAAGAGATACTTGCTTTGCCAAAGATCATTGTAATTATTTGCTGAAATGCTTTTATTCATCAATGTGCTCATTTAAGACACTATATAAATAAATAAGCAGGCTCTATCATAGCACATTATATCTTAAACAAACGATCTATTTTGCCATGTGTTGATGATTAATGAATGGCTGTTTCTGGCAAACTAATCAACTGCAGCTCCAGGCATGGGACAGCCTAAGTTTCAAAAAAAATAGTAACAGCTCCCCTTATACATGCTTCAGCCAGCCACCATACATTGCAGTTTCCATGAAAAACAGGAATTTGGACTTGGATGAGTTGGTTTTATTTTATAGCTTAGACCTTATAGCTCATATAAATTGTGCACACATTCCTCAATGCACAGGCATCCCTAATATAAAAACAGACAGAGCCTTGTGCTCATGTGCTTCATACAGAGTGTCGGTGTTAGGCTTTAAATAAATACCCTGCAGCGGCTGAAAAGGAGCCCCTCTTGCTTCACTGATTTTGTCCCTTTTGCACCCCCTCCCTGCATCCCTTTTCTAGCTGTGGTGGTGCACGGATTCCAGTTGCATGTGTCTGTCTCTTTTGTAACCATCTTCAGCATTTTCACTTTGGGGAAAAAAAAATACTGTAGTAGCATTACTGGCAGATAACTGACCACTTTAATTTTGACTTTTTTCTGTTTTTGTCTAGGTGCCATATATTATAACCTGTTAGAGAGCTTAGGAAATGGGCCAGCAGGAAGAAGGGCTACCTTGCTGTGGCTGGGACACACCAGATCAGGTTGATTGAGGATGGGAGATGTAGAGAGCTGGCTCTTCCTCAGTGAGCACGAGTTTGCTCAGCATGGGGGTTTCTGGAGCGCAGGAGCCAGCGGTGGGGGCGGAGGAGGTGGGTGCTCTGTGCAGCCAGGGGCGGGACAGCCACGTCCCAGAAGTGATGGAAAGAGACCTTCAAAAGACTGAAAGTGGCAGGTTGAGTTTCTTCAGCTTGGGAAGGCAATGAAAGTTGCTGGACTGATAGCACCTGGAAAGAAGGGAGAGGAGAGAGTTTCTTTTCAACTTCTTTTTAGGGTGCCTCATTCAGTAGGCCTGATTTTCTCCCATTTCTGTGTCATTTTGCTCTAGTTTATTGGTTTTGTGTTCTAATGCTGCAAAGGAGCAGCAGCCACTAAATGCTGAGGGAGATCAGAGGGGCCATGGGTGGTTTTGGACATCATAGGCAGTTCTTTTCTGGTTTGTCTATCACAGAAGCTGCGAAACAGCCTTGTGCCAGTGCAGGTGACTGTCAGGCTCTGTAACACTGCCTGTTGTGTATCCATTTCCATTTCAGAATCAATACACTTTAAAAAGAGGTGGGTGACAGGAGTTAACTACAAGTGGAGAGGCTGATCCAAAAGAAAGCAGAGGGTGAACCAGGAAAAGGTAACAATACTTGGAGGTGCCACAGAGAGTGTTAAAAGAAAAAAAATAGAGAGAGGGACCTCCACAGTTACTATAGCCTTCCTACATAGCTACGAAAAACCACTCTGGTGACTCTTGCGATACCTTTTGACGTAACTTATTTCTTTATCTTGTTTGGTGTTAGTTTTCTTCAAAACACAATGCTCTAATTCCAATGGCATTGCCTACTGAGTCCCAAAGACGTTTTTTAGGCTCCCTGTCAAGACAGACACTGACACACTAGAGCAAGTACAGATGAGGGCCACCAAGATCATTAAAGGGCTGTAGCACGTGACATGTAAGGAGAGGCTGAGAGAATTCCCTCACCCCATCACAAGAAGAGAAGGTTCTGGCTGGGGAGACCTTACTGCTGTCTGTAACTCTGATCAGAGGGTACAGAAGAGAAGCCATGGCCAGACTGTTCTCAAAGGTGTGCTGACAGGACAAGTGGCATGTGTAAAGTTCTGATTACATACAAGGAAACCATTTTCTAATCAGGAGGCTGGTCAAACACTTGAACAGGATCCCAGAGAGGTTGTGCAATCTTCATCCCAAGACATTCAGAACTCAGCTGGCAAAGCCATGACCCACCTGGCCTAGTTGGATCTATTTAGAGCAAGACCAGGACTAAATGATCCCCAGAGCCCCCTTCCAACCTAATTTATTCTATGATTCTATGGCCTAATCAATGATCTTATTTTTTTAATTTCCACAAGACCTCTTATAATATTGACAGCATCAGTTAGAACAAGGAAGTTCTGCTTATTAAAGTGTTCAGTGTTCTTTGTAGAAATAGCCTCTGCAAATGTTTTTTACCTTTTTTTTTTTTTCTTTTAACTCTTGTTGCAGACAAGCTGTCTTGAAATATACAGCCAAACTGGTGAAACAAGAACATAATGATGCTGACCCTCCTTCCTGGCTTGGATACGACCAGGATGGTAACATGCTCACCTTTACCAAAAACAACACACCAGAGCCTGAATAAACAAATTCTTCTAAATGAAAGATGAAGAAATTGCGCAACATCTTCTGCAGTTCAAGGGGTTTTCACTAGAGCATGAAAAGAACATTATTTTTCTTAAAACTAATCATACTTTAATAAAAGGCTGTTTGTTGGATTAGTGAGGAAGCTCTGCGAGTCTTTCTCGCAGGAGCGCGTTTGCCTTCAGGCACCGCAGCCGCGCTGGAACAACGCTGCTGACTTCCAGATGTTGATTCAAGCTGTCTTCATCTTTCAGTAACGGGAAGTTTTTGCAGTCCCATGCAGAGTAAGCAATAAATCAATCTGCATCTGTTTGGGGTTCTTGTTTGCCATGAAGGTTCTCTCCAGGACATAAATACTCTGACTTCCCACTGGACAGGGCTGGTACTGATCAGCGCAGTGCTCTCGAGCAATGAGGAACAATGATCAGGTCGTGACTCCTGGTTCCTTCGTGCACAACCATACACGTGCTCGTTACTTCTCAACAGTCATCTGTGCACCCAGAGATCTAACTCTTGTAAATGCCTCTCAGCCAGAGTTCAAGTCTCTAAGTGAGCTGGTGTTTGTACATTTGCAGACCTGAACTGTGGGCTGGCTGGCAGCTGACGGAGGCAGGAGAATCAAATAAAAAGGAGCACAGATGATAACAGTGTCAAAGGATAAATGTTTTCCAGTTACAAGAACATGTCTTCTCAGCAAATGGTCAAAAATAAAAGCACACATGAGATTTGCCATTCCAGCCCTAATCACTGATAACCCACTAATCTTTCATGGTCTAGAGAAAAATACAAAGTTTCACCTCATTATAGCAAAACAAGAGACTACTCAAATGCCTTTGGGGAAACTCCCAAAGATTTGCCTTTCTTCAGCTTATTCTTGACCTTTATAAGAGTTCTAGCTGGTTTCAATATTTATTAGTTTGGAAAGAATATAATCACAGTATCTTTAGTGGTAGCACAATTTTTCTGATGGTTTATTTAAACTCCTTTAAGCAAGTAACTAACAATCCTAATGTTTCATTCCAGCTAGTTTTAGAATACGAATGCCTTAGCTTGCTTGCTTTTGAACGTGGAAGAAATAATGTAATTATTTCTTACAATGTTCTCCCTTAAATTGTTGATGCTACAGTCCCTAATAGCACAACCTTACTCACAGAGGCTGACAGGCTTTGTATTCTGGGTGGTAGTAGAACCATTAAATGGACTCTTTTTTGGTGAAATATCTACTACACCTTTTATCAATGCAGTGTGAACATAGAGATAGTTCTTGCACTTTGTCTGCAGCATTGCACAGGAATCATTAGTTCCAAAAAATTTTCAGGAAATCGAAAACCATTACACATTTATTAATTTTGTATCTTTAAAAAGTGTAATAACAATAACTAGTAATACTATGCTTTTAGTAATAATATTAACAATGTTTTATATATTAGTGTTTATAGTAAAAATACATATAATTTGCCATACACATCAGTCCCCAGCCCATCCAAATAGAATGCACACACAACAGGAAACAGAATGTGGAGTTTTTAACCACTCTGAATTATAGTAAAAATGCTGCCCTTGACTACTGAGGTCCATTAGCCAGGGACAATTATACCTCTTGGGGAATCCCATGAGAAAGGAGAAGTTCATTTCATAATGTACCGTTGTGATCTAAAGAACATACACACACATATACACAATTAAAACCTGAGCTGACACTGAACTCTTCTTTGCTACTCTCCATCCAGGCAGTTGGCAGGAATTCTTACACTTCAGTTTTAAAACAAATTTCAGTACTTCTTTTATAAAGTGACATATAGATGTATGGAAAGGCTTTTAAAAGCTCTATTTACTTTACTGTATGTTTATATTACAGTAACACAGAATCCTCCACAAAATGCAGGGCACCCGCCACCCCTCCTCTGCCACCCGGAGCTGCAGTCCCGTCACGGGGGCTGACAGTCACTGGACACACAGCAAATAAACAGACCACAGTTGTCATTTATTAGGCCAGTGCTTCCATCCTTTGGCAGCTTTTACTTTAAGGGAATGTGCGTGTGGACTCTTATGTGAAGCCCAGTTGATGGAGTGTTCCTCCTTGAAGTCAGCCAGATCCATTGCACTTTTGAGTATTTATTTTAAAAGCTTTTCTTTGCAGATGAGCAGTGGCAGACAGCTGGAGTTCTTACTTCCGACCACAAACAAGTGGTTCAGGATGACATGGAGCAAGTTCTGTCGTTCCCTAGAAGTAGTTTTACACGTACAGTACCCACTGACAAGGCAGAAACTGCTTAGGGGGTCAAACACCAAACAAGAACACCAAAAAAACCCCTACAGTCCTGGAAGCGGTTTTACCCTACCCCCATGATACAAATAATTTGAAGAAAATTCTCTGCATTTTGCATAAACCAGAATTCCCATAGTACTGAGACATTTAATTTAAAAATATAAAATAGCTTTCAGAGCATGGCACCTTTGAAGCAAATTTCCCTCTTTTCAAATATGAGATGTTGAAAATGCTTTTTAAGTGACGAGTCCAAACTTTTGTTTGAAAGCTTTTAAACTGCCATAGTAAGGGGTCAAGTTTTACAAATTCTGAATATGTAAGATCTTGTTGTTCCTAAAAGGCACTAAAAGTAAACCAGACCTGGTAAGCATCAGCCAGTGTCACGGGCAAATCTTGGGTTAAAATGCCCTCATTTTTAATATTGTTTCTCTCTTACTTTAAGAATATACATCAGTAAAGTTCCATAATTTTACAGAAATATTCCTTTACAATTTTGTGATTTAAATCTCTTTGGCCTCTTTCACCTTTAAGAACTCTTCAGCTTGACAGACTGGATCCAGCTTTGACTTTTAAGACACACTTTGCCATTTTGTGTGTCAGCCTTAATCCATTTGTCTGTTTCATTCCTTTGATTCATGTGACCTGAAAAAGAGAGTTCTCTTTAGTTTAATTTGACACACAGTAAACATGTCATCCTCCCATTGACATTTTTTTCAAGCTCCCTCAAAATACTTAGAGAGAACTTTTATTTGGTAGCATTTCTGCATTTTAACAGGGGCTCCTGACATTTCATTCTTGATACAGTTTTTTGCATTAATCTTATTTCCCATAATATATTATTACAATGAAGTTGTGGGTTTTTGTTACATAGTACTGTAGTTTTTATTATGGGCTAGGAAATACATTGTGGTGAGTTGACTCCAGCTGGACACCAGGCGCCCCCCAAAGCTGCTCTGTCACTCCTCTACTCAGCTGGACAGGGGAGAGAAAATAAAATGAAAGGCTTGTGGGTCAAGATAAGGACAGGGAGAGATCACTCACCAATTACCATCATGGGCAAAACAGGCCTGACTTTGGGAAATAAGTTTAATTTATTAGCAGTCAAATCAGAGTAGGATTATGAGAGATAAAATCAAATCTTAAAAACACTGTCCCCTCCCCCCTCCCTGCATCATGGGCTCAACTTTACTCCTGAATTCTCTACCTCCTACCCGCAGCAGTGCAGGGGGGCAAGGAATGGGGGTTGTGGTCAGTTCATCACGTGTCTCTGCTGCTCCTCCCTCCTCAGTGGAAGGACTCCTCACACTCTTATCCTGTTTCAACGTGAACCCCTCCCACAGGAGTCAGTTCTCCATGAACTGCTACAGCATGAGTTCCTTCNCATGGGCTCAACTTTCCTCCTGAATTCTCTCCCTCCGACCCACAGCAGTGCAGGGGGGCAAGGAATGGGGGTTGTGGTCAGTTCATCACGTGTCTCTGCTGCTCCTCCCTCCTCAGTGGAAGGACTCCTCACACTCTTATCCTGTTTCAACGTGAACCCCTCCCACAGGAGTCAGTTCTCCATGAACTGCTACAGCATGAGTTCCTTCCACAGGGTGCAGTCCTTCAGGAACAGACTGCTCCAGTGTGCGTCCCTGTGGGGTCACGGGTCATGCCCAGAGCCTGCTTCCACAAAGGCTTCCCACAGGGTCACAGCCTCCTTTGGGCACCTCCATCTGCTCTTGCATGGGATCTTCCACGGGCTGCAGGTAGATATCTGCTCCACCATGGACCTCTGTAGATTGGAGTGGGACAGCCTGCCTCACCATGGTCTTCACCACAGGCTGTAGGGGAGTCTCTGCTCCAGCGCCTGTAGCACCACCTCCTCTTCCTTCTTCACTGACCTTGGTGTCTACAAAGTTGTTTTCCTCACATATTCTCACTCAACAACTTTTTCCCCTTCTTAAATATGTTATCTCAGAGGCACTACCACTGTTGCTGACTGGCTCTGCCTTGGCCAGCAGTGGGTCTATCTTGGAGCTGGCTGGCATTTGGCTCCGTTGGACAGAGGGGAAGCTCTGAGCAGCTTCTCACAGAAGCCACCCCTGTAGCCCCCCTGCTACCAAAATGTTGCCACACAAACCTAATATATATGTCTACATAGACATTAATCTGACCAAGTAATTTGAAAAGTTTACATCCTTATCATAAACACAGAAAAGAGACATGGGTAAGATCTGATTTTCCAGATGATGGGACATGTTGTTACTATTGCTTCTTTCTTATGATAGTGGCTTAAAAAAAGCCCATGAGATGTCTGTTTTCTTACATGTTTCACTTAAACTTAGTATGCATGGTCACGCTCTGAAAAGCTCCCCGTGTAACAGACAAAGGAGAAAGTTCAAGTTACATTCATTTTACAATTAAGAAACTGCGGCCAAGAGAGAATAAGTGACCTTCCAAACTTATACAGAAAATTTATGACCAAATTGGGAATTAAACTGTGATCTTTTAAATCCCAAATCAGTGCCTTTATCACAAGATCAACCTCCACTTTGGTTTATCTGTACAAAATATCTTTTATTATTAGTTTAGCATTTGTGTGACTGAGTGAATTCTAAGTTTAGAACTAATTTGAGCCTGGAATAGCAGGAGGGATGGCAGGGAAGCAGATTCTGAAGCAACTTTGCAAACATGCTCTGCTCTGACCTGTAACACAGCTGAAGTTAAGTTTTGGACACGTCAAAAAAACAGTGGCGAAAATCCAGCTGACATCACTGCGTTGCTTTCCACAAGTCAAGCCTGTGTGCCAGGACTTTTCAATAGCACTTCAGCCCTTTGGTACTCCTAAGTGGGATTAATTTAATGTTACAAGCCAAACCCACATCAATTCACTAGCAGGCTGAGGTACTGTTCAGAAGTAGGGGATTTTCAGAGGAGTCTAGCACTGATGGATGAAGGGGTATTTCAGTGTCCTTTGCTATCAGACTACAACAGGCTTTCAAGGATCTCCATGTGGATGTCCTAATACAATTCCTGCACTCCCGATTGCCCCAGGCAGCAGCAGTCTCAATCACACTCAGTCTCAATATAATTTCTACTGTAAGGCAAAATCCACAGTTCTACCCCCCATAGGGGGGTATCATCACAAATTTGGACAGATGTGTTGTACATGAAATCTGTTAAAATCGGAAACTTCAGTTCCTCAAAGCTTTCCTGAATCATCAATCTGTAATAGTACAGTATTCTGTATAGAGAATACAGAACAGAAATGAAAACAAAATCTGTCTTTTAAGTAGGGGCAGCCCTTAAAACATTACACCAGTCTGAATTTCAAACAGGAAAGAGCCTCCAGGTATCAAAAAACATGAACCAACACAGAAGTGTGAAGGAAAATTTCAGCGGATACCTTAGGAGAGTTACAGAGCACTGAAAATACAGCTTTTTTTCCTAAGGAGAGAGAACACAGTAATTGCAGGGTAGAGATGTCTTTCCAGAAAGTGCATATTGGAGTGCTTGGTCCCAGTTCCCCTCTCATGTTTTTGTCACTATAGCTTGTACTTCTGTACAAGGAACAAACACTGGAGCACAGAATCAGCCCTGTACGTGAACAGTTTCATGTACTGTTTACACTATTTTGCTAAAACATTAAAGAAGAGTTTTGAAGATACACAGAAACAAATTAACAAGAGCTCAGTTGTTGTCTGAGCTCTGTTTCTCATTTTGCATTTGCTATGTGAACTTAGAAAAATGTTTTGTTCCTCATGCTTCTTTTGGAGATTTGCCTGCGAAGGGAATGCAGAAAAAATCAAACTGCCTGCAGGAAAGTGAGTGTCAAGTTCCACTCCCTAGGGATGAAGATCTTCAAACTATTTGAAGGCTTTTAAGCCAATCACCAGTAGCAGGTTCAAATCAAGCTGAAGATATTTAAATAGCTTTGTGTATGAGGCACTAATCAAGCAACAAGGTTTTGTTGGAGACCTTTTGATAACAATTTGGTCTTAACTGTACTCACTGCTTGTAGTCTAAATACTGTGGGAACAGAAGTGGATTTTGAGGATTACTTTGCTAGTATGATTAAATCACAAAAGCCAGCAGCCTGTTGGATTAAGGAGGACAAAAAATTCATTTCAAAACCCATCAGTCAAAACAACAGCATGAGCTCAGAAGATATATACACCAGTATGCTGCATGGCCACCTTTACAATTTAATGCCCAGGAAAAAGGTTAGGTTTTTATTTCCCCTCTCCACGTGTGGTGTCTAAAGGCAGAGAACACTTTTGCAGAACTTTACACAGTCAAGTACTGATAGTTTATTCACTTGCCTTCCTGGAGACTGGAGAAGTTAGAGACAGCTCTATTTTTATATCATAAAGCACACAAAGAGGAGCGTATTTTAAACGCTGTTCACTGGTGCTGCTAGGACTGTGGTATATCTCAAAAAGGCTGTGAAACAGCTTGAGTTAAGTGCAAGCTGAAACCAATAAAAATCTGTAGGATAGCATCTCATCTAATGTGCTTTATAAAAGTTGGATGAACTTTCTATTTGACTTGAAGAAATGTAATCTTTTCCAGATACAACCTGGGTCTGTCTGTATTTTTTTAAGATACTGCTTAAGGATCAAGGCTTCACAGAGGGACAGTGTTTAGGAGGACACCGTAAAACAAAGCTCTTCCCACTCAAGTCTAGTGGCAAAAAGTCAATAAAAATTGCTTCTAGGAAAGAAGGAAAGTTTTGAAGAAGTGTCTTGAGAGCAGAGAAAACAGGGAGGGACATGGCAGCGGGATCAGAATGCAACAGACCCAAGTCAGCTGCATGGCAGGAGAAGAGCTGCACTTAGACAGCTGTTAAGTTTCAGAAGAAACTTAAGTTTCAGCAGACTGCCATAACACAAGCTCTTTCAGTCATTTCCCTTTTAAAGGCAAGTTGCTTGTCTCGCATTATTCACAGCCCCTCAGCTGTGTTTGTCTTTAACCCTGGAAGTCCATGCAGCTAAAAACACAGGAGTTACCTTAAAGCAAACAATACAGAATTGGTGATAACAAATGCAGTTTAACACAAAGGTAAAGCCTTAAAGCCTTGTACCGAGTGGTAAGACTCATGCAGCCAGCTCCCTCCTTTCCCTCCAGCTTTGAAGCAATCCTACAGGGGAAGTCCACAGCACCTCACAGGCCACTCTTCCAGTACTACTGGATGAGGAACCATTCTGTGAGTAGTGAGACATAAGTTATTCCTGAAGGACATCCAGGTAGGAAACATCTCTCTAAATTCCCTATGTTCCTGAGAGGAATCCAGATCTAACCTCATGCAGACATGAAAGCCTTATTTCAGTGCATGCTTGACTGAATGACTGTTGTAAGGAGAAAGGTGCTTCTCACCACAAGCTACTTGGAGAACCAAACAGTGAAAAGACTCGGAACCTAGGAGAGTCAGAGATCTGACAGCAGTATCAAAGCCCATCTTTTCAAGGGAATCTGGTAATTACACAGGCTGACTCCAGAGGCACATGAGGAAGAAGGCCACCTAAGGAGTTTCTAGTGATCAAAAGAATAATTGGATGCTGGATCAAGAGGCAACAATTATCTGGAAAGTTTCAAAGGAAAAAGGGGATAACAGGAGATTCCTCTCCGTCCTCAGGACAGACATCTGAGGGAAGGTGTAAGTTAGCATGAAAGACAGCACCTCATTACCTCTGTGCATGGTCACCAGAAGACAGGTTCTGAGAAGAACACTGTTCCAATATTGCTCAGTGAAGCTCTAGCACTGTAGATGGGGTGGCTAAAGTCCTTTTAACTGCTGCAACTGTTGTCACACTGGATTAAATAGGAAGCAAGAATGTCTCAGCTTGGGAGAAGACAATCATTCCCAGAGTATGTTGTTTGTAAGAGGATGAAAAACTATGAAGAGGTTGGTTTGCCAACTTGAGAAAGTAGGGATCTTTCTACATACAATACGAACATCCATGGCCTCTGAGAAGCACCTGTGACCCTGTGGGACTTTTACCAAGAAAACTAAAGCAAGTGCTGAAAACCAGATGGAGTAAGTGACGGACAAAGTTAAAAGTTCACTCGGCACCAAGCAGATGGATGGCATCAGGTCAAAGGTTGTCTCTGGATACGAACTTGGCACTAGAACTCGGGCCAGGGATGGAGAAAGATCTGGAATCAGATTAGCCCCTGGCACCAGAGACAGAAGATTTACATGGTTTAAAAAAACCCACAAAAACCCACCACAACAAACCCCCCCACCCCCAAAATGGCAGGGGCTATATTCCAAACAATTAGATTTGGAAATTCCTGCTTTCAGCTACAAGGATCTGAATGATTGCAAGACTTTCCCGCAAGCTTACAGTTGTCAACACACAAGCTGGCAGTAGAAGTGCCCACTGGGTGCTTTCATTTAGTCCCCAAGTTTATCCATCCACATGCCTCATAACCTTCCTTTGGAGTGGGTGGGAGCAGATGGTCACATCACCTTAGGACAAGAGAAATCAGGCTGAAAGCAGCCTCCTGAGGGTGCACTGTATTTAACCTGACATGCTTGCCTAGCCTGTTCCTCACGATCTGCAGTACTGACAGTCCTGTGGCCTCACAGACAAGTGCTTACTACCAGAAAGTTTATCTTACTATTTAGCTAAGTCTTCTTTACTGTAAAGCCAAAAGATAATTTCTAGTCCTACCACCAGTGGATAGAGAACAATTTGTTTCTTTCACCTCTACAGCAATTTCTTATGTACTGGAAAAGTGCATCTTATCTTCTCTCAGTCTTCTCTTCAGACTAAAACAACACTGTTTTTTTCAGTTTTCCCTCATAAAACAGTTTTTTAGGCCTCTGATCACATGTTCTCCTTCAGAGTCTCTACCGCTGTCCACATCCTTCTTGAAGTACACTACCCAAAACTGGACACTTACCAGCAAAGTATTACTAGTGCCATGTAAAGCCAGGGAATTATTTTGAGTTTTACAAACAGTCATGTTAGTACACTGTTTATTTCTTACAACCGTGTAACTTCTTGTTTCCTGTTTACTGATGTTTTTATTGAAATATTCCTCCTCTTGGGCCCACACAGGTAAGTATTCCTATCTCTGTCCTTTGAACTTAAATGGATTTACTAGAAAAACAGCCTAAAAAGCATATAAATCAAGTTTATTTGAATTTTAACCCTATCCTTCAACATATTTGTAAGCCCTTTGGCACGACAGTCTTCTAAAATCCTTTTCTGCCTGAGTATTTGACACTTTTTAGCCTGCTACCCTTCCTCTTACCTTACACAGTTCAAGATACAGTTACTGATCTCTACAGGCTTTGTAAACCAGTGGATTTAAGAATACAGGCAGACCCGGAGACGCAAGGAAGGCACGGACATCAAGTAGCAAGTGCGAAGCAGAGTCCTCTCCTCCTACCCTCTTTTCCAGGGAAAGGAAAAGAATGCCTTGACATGAACACCATCAGGAATTTCTGTAGTTGCTCAAGCACTCTCAAGCTAGATAGCTGAACAAATGCTTCCACAAATGGAAGCTGGACCAGCATGTAGCATGAAAAATCCGTTTTTATAACAGATTTCATTATACCATGCATAACATTTCTAAGAGTGCCTACTGATGTCAATGGAAACTGATGCCTTATCCTTGCAAATTACTCTGGAGAGTAAACTCCTGGCACTGCTCTAGTTCCTTTGCTTTCTCAGCAAGTGTCCCAGTTTTGCAGGAAAGCCTCGTCCTTTTCTAAAAGGGTGAAACACCTTTTCATGCTGTCATCACTCTAGCTCCAGAGCACTCACTCCAGGATTTCATCTTCTTGCTTTGGTTAAACCCTTCTGTATTCCTTGGCTGTCCTGCACAACCCTGGATGTGGCTGTGTGTGGGGTGTACTGACTGCCCCACTTGGCATGGACATGGCAGCCACAAGCAAAGTGATGACGTATGTCACAGCTGCTGTAACAGCAGCAGGGAAGGCTTTCCTAGAGCAGGTGACAGACTAGGTGCATGTTCACCCAGGTCACAGAACTCAATCCTTTCTTCCCATTGGAAAGTCTCCTCTCTAATATCTCTCACAATATTCCCAGAGGCAAGTAAAGCTTCTTGAAAGCTGCAAGTTCCTGTGATATTCACATGAGAACTGGTCAGTTTCTGAAAAATCATCTATTTTTAAACTAACCTTTGAGCTCAGAAGGTTAAAAATCTCAACTGCCATGCTCTTGTGAGACAGTTTTTTTCCACTTGTCAAAACCCCTCTTCTGTCTCCATTTTATATTTCTTCAGTTGCAGCAGCAGGACAGCTATAGACTGTACCTAAAGCTAGTGTATAATGTTTTCATGCTATAAAAACAGTATTAAATGATTTTTAATTATTTCAGAATCTACTTGTACAAGAAAATTCTCAAATATCAACTTTAAGAAGAGGAGATTGTTGAGAATGAGGGGACAAGTGCTTGGCCTGCAGAAGGAATACACTGTCCCCAAGGGTTAAGGTAAAGACGAGAAGCTGGAAGTGTCTCCCTTGACATGCCAAAGGAATGTTACTGACTTAGCAAAAAAAGGGGAGACACTGTTGGCAAAACAGTAAGCAAAGGATCAAAGCACATGTTAAAATCAAGTTCTTCATCTCCCTTCAGGTTTGGTGCTTCTTATTGACCAGTGAATAAAAGGGAGAAGACAGCTGCTGTAAATCATTGGTTACATTATGTGAGAGAACACTCAAAGCTAAATGCCAGGTATAAATTCAGGCCAGCACTAGTTTAGCTGAACTGTATCCTGCAGAAAATCCATTCCAGGGTCTATTTTTCATTCACATGTATTATGATAAATTTATATCTGTTTAATAATTTTTTTCTGTAATCAACTGATAATCAGTGGCCTAATGCTGTTGCCTCTCCATAATTCTTGCCAATGTCCATGTCTTTGGGATATGCATATTCGAGGGTTAACTGATGAGAGCTGCTTTTGGCCTCCACTGCAAAGATCACTTCCCCACAGAATGGTGGGCTGAAGAATCGCATCTGCTTCAGCGATGACTGTCTTGCATAAACACTGTGTGGGTCATGAAACCAGAGAAGCCATTCAGCTGTGTTTATTTGAAACATCACTCTTATCTGTAATGTTGCCAGAGTAACAAGATGACTGACTAGACAGTGGTCCTGATGCTCTGGGAGAAGTGTTGATTTTACTGTGGAGGTGATTCATTCCACAGAGCCTTGCTAGAAATTGGGGTCCTTCCACAGGTTTCTAGCCTGAGAACTTCTAACCATGACTTTTAAAGAAATTGTATTTAATAACTACTAGTAAATTTAAATGCTAGTTACTGTTCAAGGCAGGAAGAGATATGCCTATACCTTTCAAGACTACTATTTTATGTAAGCAGGCTATATACATTTTAATAATTATGTACATGCACTTCTAACATTTCCTGACTTTAAGACCTGACTTTGAGGTTATCATCTTATGTGGGGGAGGAAAATAAGTTTTGTGCTTATTTTCTTAGGTTTAAAACCAAACAAAAACTCAGAGCCTCACCCAATCTGCTATCATATCAGGTCATACTGACATAACATGTTTAAAAACAAAGCTGGAGCCTTCAGACACATTACGTTAATGTTTCCTCTTGAGCAAATGGAGCAATTGGTAACAGCAACAGCCTTAACTTCTAGATAGACACGTTTGGAGAGGAGAGAAATACACACCCTGACAATGAATTGCACAACTGTTTTCTGAAGCAGGAAACAAATCAACAAGACTTGGGATTCCCGAGTTCAATTTTAAATGCATTATAAGAATGCTCCCAGTAACTGCAGGCACCTTTCCATGTATTCTCTATTCTTCCATGCTCCAGCTTCTTCTGCTCTTCTCCTAGCCATCTACCATCCATCATTTCTCAGCCTGTCCTACACTGTTTAACACTTATACTGTACATTTATAAATATGCCATATACCTCCTTTACTCCCCCCTCCAACCCAATAGAGACAGACAGAGAAAACTTTTCATTATATTTTTAGTAGACATTCCCTAGTGTTTTATTATATGTGACTGCCTAGGCCAACAAAGCAATGGGTCAAATTCAGCCCTGGATTACCTCCCACAAATTCAATGAAACAATACTTAGAATGATTTTGTCTCTAAGACTTTTGTTAAAGAAGCAGTTGTTTGCATTCACAAATCATTTACCAAATAAAATGAAAGTCATCCAGTAACATGGGGAGTATAATGGCACAAGGAAACATTTGAAACTGAAACAAATGAAACAAGAAGCCAAGAGCAATAAACTCATAAGGCAACTGAGATGCCTTTGCCTAAGGCCAGACAGACCCTTATTGGAAGCCAAGATTAGTAAGCCTTACCACTTAGAGTTACGTGATCGTCTTTGGAGTCACTCTGAGTTTCTTTTAGCTGGATGTCTGAGCTCACATCCACTTTTCTTCCAGACAACTGTAAATAGGCTTTGAGAGAGGCAGGTACCTTGACTGTAATTGAACCTGGTATAAATTCAAATGAAAGCACATTAGATTAACATTGAGATCAAAGCATGAAACAGGCAATTATCTACCTAGCTTGAATCAAATAATAGTTTGGATTTTTAAGAGCCTTCAGACACAGTAACCTCTTCTTTAATCTGAAAGGATAAATGAAGACATCTTCATTTATCATAACCAAAATAGGGTATGTCACATGTAGACAGTGGCATCACAGTATTTCCTTGGCAGACATGAAAATTAACATATACTACTAGCGACAGCTCTTGGTAGAGGAATGATCAAGGAAAGCAAATTTAATATATCTCACAAGTATTACGACTTTGTTTTTATCTTCTAGTTGCATGTTTGTACTCCTCAACAAGGACAGGGGACTGGATTTGATAATTAATCCAACTACTGCACGGCACATTATGAAAGAACTACTCCTCTGGGACACTGCTCACACACTGTTAGCACCAGCAATTGTCTCTGCTTCACTGCACAGGGTCAGCTGTCCTCACCCATGAGCAGAGGCGCTCTCAAAAGTGACTAATCAGTTTAGACTACGTATCACTAAAATGTAAACTACTAACAAAATTGCGGCTTTGGTAGCCTGAATAATTCTACCCTTGAGATTAAAGACAGAATTTCTGACTTGTGCTTCCCCTAAATATGTGCTGCTTCTACACATCAGACTGAAGGCAGACGCTGGGCCCCCAACCTGCCCACGTTAGTCATATCTGGAATTACTCAGTCAATGTTTGGAAGCTGTGCTCTACACATGAAAACGAAAACCTGCCAAAATTCAGAATATGGTTTCTGTATGTGTGCTCCTTAGTTTTTGCTCAATTCCAAGACTCACTTCAGAAAAACATTTTAAAAGTTTCTTAAAATACACCTCAAAAGCTGAAGCAGAATATGCTAAGAAAAGTGATGTTATAAAAACCAAGTAGCAGTCAGAAAGCAACCCTAGCTAGGCCATTTAAATTCAGCAGAATCAGTTGCCTGTGACAGCCCTGATGAACAAATAACTGTCAGTATATTTAGGCCTAAAATTTGGCTACACAAAAGCCTTAGGAAAAGGAGCGGAAAAGGTCTTCATCTTTGGGAACTCCTTGGAGAGTTGCTCAGTGATGACTCATAAAATCCAACACACATGCAGCTAATTCATCACAAAATGGGACATTTTCTACGCTGCAGCTGTCAGCAGTTACTCTGAATTTACAGAGTAAACAAAAACAGAACCTCATCAACTTTGCCTTTACTAAACTGTGCTGCCAGAAGAGATGCCAGACAATGTTTTGAAAATAACATTAATTAGCTTTTATGAATTGAATTAGTAGCAAAGAGGAATGTAAAGAGACATTAACTTAGTACTAAGTAATTCAAAAGATATAAAATATGAAGAGAATATGCAACTAA
Organism: Brachypteracias leptosomus; assembly: GCA_013401335.1. Taxonomy (NCBI): domain Eukaryota; kingdom Metazoa; phylum Chordata; class Aves; order Coraciiformes; family Brachypteraciidae; genus Brachypteracias; species Brachypteracias leptosomus. The sequence goes on along the minus strand of VYZX01020460.1, from coordinate 60,125 downwards.
ATTTCTTTGCACCAATGGAACCAGAACAGCTTGCACAGAAAATGGCACACAAGTGATTTCAATGCAGTTCTCTCACTATTCCTATTCTGAGTAACTGCTAGGTTTTAGTAGGGCACAGGGATTGTTTCACTGACAAGAAAAGGGTATCAAACATCACGTTCATTTAAACCACCTGGAGTGACTGGTATGATGTTACAGTCAAGTATAAAAATGCTGTAGTGTTTTGTTGGGTTTTTTTTCTCCCAAAACTAGGGCTTACAAGATGTACTCGGGACTTCGTCATTTACAGTATCATATATTCTGAATGGCAAAATTATGAATCCAACTAGGAACGAGCTATTTAACTAAGAAATTCTAGTGATTTATCAGGAGAAAAAAAGAAAGAATGGTAGGGTAAGGCCCCTTCATCTGTGTTTCTGCCTTCCAAGTTCAATAATGAGACATTTCACTCAGAAAAAGCAGGAACAAAAAAAAAAAAAAAAAAAAGCAGTCAAGCACTTCACTCGAACAAAAAACACAAATCCATAGTGAGAAA
>VYZX01020460.1:11935-32921 GCA_013401335.1 Brachypteracias leptosomus | reverse complement strand
AAAGCTGGTTGGGGTTTTTTTTGAGGGGCAGAGCAGACGAATATGAGGCTTACTACTGTCACCATTTCTCTTGGCTTTGGCTATCAAAGGTACCTGGACTTCTGACTCCACATTATTTGCTGCTATTGACTCCATGCCGTAATTGTATGCAATAAATAAAGGGGAGGTGCTACACACAGAGTAACACTTAGAAATACAAGAGCACCTCTCACCTCCAGAACTGGAATCTAAGTTTTTATACTATATTCCTCCACATAATCCCTTTTAAAACACCGATCAAGTGGAAGAGGGTTTTTTGTACCTTTATTGACTGCAAGACACTAGTCCCCTTCTCCGTTTCTATTTTGCAGTTATCACATTCTATTTTCTGAATCTTCACGCAGCCAGTTCCTGATGTTTTGATATCCAAATCTAGAATGAAAAGAATTTTATTAGCAACAGAATTAGAAAAATCAGATCTTTTTAACATAGTACTTTATCACTTTATATAGTGACTACCTATAGTAGGGAAAAAACCCACCAGCTTTTTTATTAGAGAACCTTCTTGCAAAGTTTGGCCACACATTTTCAACTGCATGACTAGTCACTATCAAAAACTGATCCTGAAAATTTCATAAGCCTGTGTACAACCATTCAGCTTCAAGAGAGAACATTAGGAGGCAGCAGAGTGACTGTAACCTCTGGCAAGGAATCAACAGGGTGTGGTGCTTTAGTGAAGTTTTAAAAAATTTATTTATTTTAACATTCACCTCCAAACTCCAACTCCATCTCATAGCTACCCTTTCAGTCACCAATTCTACCAGTAATTCTACTGACACATTTGAGTAGTCTGACATGGGTTTTGCGGTGGGAAGACTGGCAGGCTGTTTGAGGCCATATATAGAGTAATAAGATTCAACAATAAGATGTACACAAGTACACAGGTCTTGCTTAGACCCATATTGCTTCAACTAGCAAGCAGCACAACACAAAAAACAGGCATAGAAGAGTCTGCATGCACCAGTCTCCCCTAGCCTTCCAAAAGGTCTGACTTACCCCTCCACTATGAAGAAGCACATTTGCCTCTAGTCTGAACCACCTCACCTTACTACTGTTCATAGGCTCCCACAAAGAAAAGTCACTAGGTCTTGTAACTCTGTTATCCAGGGATTAAAGGCTCATAATGCTTCACGCAGCAGCAGCAAAAGCATTATTCTGCCACTTGAGTTCACCCCTGACTTCAAGGAAGTGGGAAGTAGTTTGAGAATGGGCAGTCTAGGGACTCTGACTATATTAATAATCATTTCTATTAACGGCCATCATAACCACCAGCAAAAGGTAAAGACAAGAGAGGGAAGAAAACTCTTTGTCCTTCTAAGGAAAAAAGTAGAAAAGAAAATTTTAATAGGGTCAGAAGTGTTTGCTGCAAGACACAACTGAAAAGTTGTGAGAGATAGTGAGTCTATTACTCCCTAAAGAAAAGGAGATCATCTGGGAAAGAAACCTCTATTTAAGCATCTGTGAAAGTCCTTTCACCTCCACAACCTGCAAGGTGACCAGAAATATGAGAGGAGCTAGAGAGGAAGAATCAGAGTACATATAACAAAAAAGAATCCCCAAGTCAGGCCCACAACACAGCTGCTCAGGACAGATGCTGGAACCATGACAACAGTAGCCTGCAGATCATGAAGAGGAGAGACTGAGAGCCCAATTAACAATGAAGGGAAGTTTTGCCACCTGACAGACCAGGAGAAACCAAGAGGCAGAGATAAAACACGTTACATCTTTGCTGCACAAATGCTACCTTATTGCCACAATAAGCTAAGAGGTTAAATTCCGTGCAGGATGCAGACTGTGCTTACAGGTAACAACACCCTAAGAAAGGGGGCTCAAAGAGGTGGACTGGGTCAGCAGGTTTTCCAGAAAGCTGTTTTATTTGCAGATATTATTTTCTTAGCATCTTCATGGAAGACTTCCAAGAAAGAGATACTGTGACCAAAATTGTATTCAAACTATATGTTTATCAAATTTAAACAAACTCTAAGAGGCTTTGAGGCATGCCAAAGCACAAAACCTGGCAAACTAGACCAGTGGTCACCATCAGAGGCTCGAGGACAAGTGCCACAAGGTTTTACACTGGTAAAGCCTAGACATTTTCACCAGACTAAGGATATCTGAGTGGTACCTAAACTATTTCAATTGGACTGATGCTGATCTATAGGTTCTGAGGTTGTTGAGACAGGCAAACAGAACTTTTCCATAAAGTTTTACTTCTCAGGGAGCACTGGGGTTGTTAAACAGTTCCCAGAGAGACACAAATAGATGTACTCTCCAAACATCTCAGCAAAAACCCAGTATGTCCCTGCACAACACACATCTGGAGAGTTCAGAAAGAAAACTATCATTCTTGAAATACGAGCTTTCTTGCTCAAAACTGCTCAGTTCAAAACTGCATGGTCCTTGGAAGGGTCTATGTCCAAGACTTGCTTTTTTGCTTTCAGAGAAGAGAGAGGTTCAAAAGCCAGTTTGCTTGTATAAATCTTTGACTTCTATCAGCCTGAAAGCCTCTTGTACTTATTGCTTCTGTGAAAAGCATAAGGAAAAGGCTTAAGACTTTTCAAAGAAAAGGTTTAATAAAAACTTATGATCCTGCAGGGCATATTATGGACATTATTTGAAAGGTACCAATCCTAGATGTACCAAAGATGGGTGCCAAAAGACACAGAGGTCTGGGGATTCATGAGCGTGCTGTTAAACACCAGGGATTCCTGGAAACACACTTTGTGCCTTGATCATTGGCAGAGCCACAGCACTTTGCTAGACTTGACAGACCAAGAATTAGTGGACAATGAACGGAATCCCTCTGCCTCGCAAACAGGCTTCCTGAAGCAAAAATAAGTGACTCCACAAAGAGGCAGGCTAAGAGCTGGATAATATTGCTGACAAAATTTCAACAAGCAAGGAGGAACAGGATACAATCTGTTTCAGTGCCAAAGTTCCAAAAATAGCTAGTCTGATTCCTCCTTAATAAAGCTGAGGGCTGAAGCCAACTTCAGCTACATAAGCCTCAAAGAAAGCGTGAAGATCTTTGAGATGCAAAGGACCTGTACAGGAAATAAAGGTACATAGGGAAGAAAGACCTGTGGGATCAGAATGTAGGCAAGGATCCAGAAATAGCACCTTAAGCTATAGTATTTGAAATAGACTGGTAAAATTCTTTAAAGTGACTTTGCAGCTCTGGACCACTAGAAGTACTTCATGATTATTCACTTCTCTGCTCACAGAGGAAGCTTACCAGTAAGTGAGCATATATGTAAAATAATACAGTTCAGGAAAAACTATTTATTGAGGGCTACTCTGAGGCTTTACATCTGCCATGCTTAGGAGTAGACACCGAGGATCTTTTCTCCAAGTCAACGAAGATTTCAGAAACACTATTGAAAACATTCACATCTGCTTTCCACTAATATTTACCAAAAAAACCCCAACAAAAACCAAGAAGTCCCAGGAGCTTAAGATCTCCTTAATTGTTTAAGGGATGTCATAAAATTATGATGTTGGTGATTCACAGAAGTGTTCAAGTTCTATATATTCATTCAGTTTGCCCAGTTAAGCCACCAAGCATCTACAGTATTTAGCCAAAAAGGGAAGTGATCTCACAGGCTTAAATAAGACTAATGTGAAAGAGTTAAGTTCTTCCATGGAGAGAACCTGTTATAAAAAAACAGACAAAAAAATAATTAAAACCCACATATGGGTTTATACACAGGCCTAGACTAGGAGTGCTTGATCCTGTGCCAGAGGGGACAGAGTTTTGGTATTGTATTTGGTAAAGCTTAGCCACCACTTCAAAACTTACAGTTCTCCTACTTGCCTTTGGCATAGAAACCTCTGCTCTCTTCACCAGCGCATAACATGGAAAAGCATTGGCACAGTTTGCCAAAGGAGGTTAGGTAGTCTTCCTTGTCGGAGATTTTCAAAACTAGACTGGATAAAGCCCTAAGCAGCCTCTTCTGATCTTGGAGTTGATCCTACTTTGAGCTGGAGGTTGAAAGAGAAACCTTCTGAGGCCCCATCCAATCTGAATTATCATGATTCCAATACAATATGTACCTACAAAAGCAAAATATACATGGGAAGACAGGACAGATGGTTCTCAAATTCTAGTTATGCAAGATCTCAGGTGGGTCCACCTTACTGGTACTCATCCACATCCAGTAACCAGAAATCAAAGAGCTGGCTTCAGGTTTAATTAGCACAAGCAGTAAGATATGCCAAGACACAGGATTCTCTATGTGCTGAGCAGACTCTGGACCTACAGCCATGTGCCTACACTATCCCTGGAAAAACAGCTTACATATACATGGGGCCCGAAGGAAAATTAATGATCAGCTAAAGAGAAGTTCATTGACATCTATCATTTATGAAGTTTAAATATATCAGTGAGGACTATCAAATTGTGTAGGATTTTGAAAGACCTTACACAGCATAAAACTAGACACTAAGAAATAGAGGATCCTTTAGTAAGCAGAACCCAGTAGGCCACATACAAGTTGCCTTTGGTTTAAAATGCGTATTTAAGATCATCATCTAGCATCTTCTGCACTTGCTCTTCAGAGTCGAAGGAGCTTTAGCTAACTTAGAACTTGGATAACCTCCAATCTAAATTATGAAAGCTGTTACAAAATGCCTTCACTTTCAAAATGAAGAAATGTAAAGATATTCACATCAACTCCTCAACTTCTTACAGGTAAGTGACAGCAGGAGGGCTCAGATACAACAGTATAGGCAGAATAGAGGTCACATACTCCTCATGCATTAAAGGAAGGCCTGAGAAAAGCAAAAGTGCTTGCAGAGCCTTCTTTCTGGTTTGATATGTGTTTTAACAAGGGGTAAGATCTTTCGCTTATACAATGTTTAATGGATAATTCTTTCCTAAAGAAAAGGAACAAGCCAAGCACAAACTACCACTCAGAGAACCCAAATAACAAACCAGAGCTGAGAGGACACTAAAGTAGGAACTCATTGGCAAGTAGCAATTCTATTTCACTGAGTACAAAAAAAATGCTTACATTTTAAGAAGTATATCTTTGGATATGCCTGTCTAACAGCATGAACAGACAATGCTAACATCATGTTAATTACGAGATGGTGAAAAGCAGTTAGTAGAAGGAAACTATAATCCACAGACTGTCCAGGGAATCTGAATTTTATGAGGGCACCACAAACCCAAGCGGAACAGCTTAGAAACCTTAATAAAGTCTATTTCAAGAAAGAAGACTGTAAGACAGTTGTGTTGGTTGACGTTCAGAATACAACAAGAATCTCGAAGACAGTACAAAAGCTAAATGATTTTTTTTATCAATCAGGATTCATTACTGAGAGCTTTAGGAAGGCTCCCCACAATGAAATTTGTTACGAAGGCTGACATTCTTCAGATCTTAATACAATGAAATCTACTCCCCTTCAGAGGGTAACCAAGTGTGGAGTAACACATAACAGTCATTCAGAGATCCTGGAGAAATGAAAATATTAAATTACTAACAGCTACAGTAACCAGACACACTCAGTAGAAGAGAAATTAAGGACAATGAATGGGACGTTGGGTTTTGATTTGATTGTATTTAATCCTGGGATGGACTCTGAACGTAGTACAGATAAGCCAAGGCAATCTTTGCACTTGCCAAGCAGCAGGGGAAAAAAAAAAAAAGCTGTAAGAATGTAACTGATAATTCTCAGGGAAGAGTCAGAACTAAGAAAGTCTCAGAGAAGACAGTCCTGCTGTAGGAAACTGAAACTGTTTACACATGCAAGTGGATACGAAGAGAGCCCCACTGAGGGGCTGAGCTGTGTTAGGATCAGAAAATCCCAAACTGAAAAGAGTTGACAGCTAAGAGAACACTTAGATGAAATATCATTTATGTTTGTCCTGTTCTTACTCTTCCCTGAACATCCGTTTATGGCTATTGCTGGAGACAGGACAGGGGGCTGACAGTGTCCAGACAGCTGAACTCATTTGTACAAATCAGTACAGCCAATCTAACAAAGTAAAGCACACCAAGAACAGGGGCAGGGGGAAGCCCCTGATTCTATTTATAGGATGTCTGTCTCTATATTAGCTGTTAGGAAACAAAAGAGATTTTGCTAAACATATCTTAAGAAACACCCCTTCAGTTTACTACTTTTTTTTTGGAACATTGTTGATAATTATAGGAATGAGTAATAGCATAATTCAAAATATGGGAAAAACAACGTAGGAGAAGATAGAAGATGCAGAATGTCTTTGCTCTAAGGGTTTGGAAAAGTGGTAACCAAGAGAATAGAACACCATGCTCTACAAAAGTAATAGATGACTTGTATGAAGCATAAGCAGAACGAAGTTATTCACCATTTCTCAAACTGCAGCTGCAGCAGAGCATCAAACGAAAAAAAGCAGCAGTCTCGAACAACCACTTTAAGCAAAGCAAAGGACCAGGCTTTTTGCATACTGGAGTTTTTCCAGCACAGTGAAACTTACTCTGCACATATAGGCCACTACAGAAATTCAGGGGGAAAAAAAACACAACCCCAACATACCAATGACTAAACACAAATCTCTGAGTCAAGTACTCCCTAAACCTCAACTTGCACTTTTCCTTTCCTAAATTTAGGGCCACTGTCAGTGTTTCAGTCCAGCAGAGATGTTTATTAGTTTCAATCACTACAGCTGCTCTCCCAAGTCGTTTGTACGTTCCATACCAGAAACCCCCAGATTTTTGCCTTGTGCCCAGAAAGATAACACAAGAGTTGTACTAGACAAGGGAGCCCTTCTTGGCAACTCATCTGTATTGTTATCTCCCAGAGTTTTTTGATTCCAGTGAATGGCCACCCAGGGTAACAACTACTAATGGAGCTGGTAGGTCCAACAACTCTACTGGGAGCAACCCCCGAACCGCAGGTATGCACAGCACATGCTGAGTGAGGACTGTTGTCTCCCAGATGAGCTGCAGTTACCTCTTTTCTGGAGCACCATCTCTCAGAGCAAAAATTAGTGTGTGTTGCAACTACCACTTAACAGCACCCACCTCAGCATTAACTATTGCTGACAAGAAGGTCAACAACGAATCGTGTATCCAGAGCCCTTACAAATAAGGAAGCACAGAAAAAAATGGTTCTTCTGCACCTCCTCAGAGGCGCATGATGCCATTTCCGAACGCCTGTTGCCAACAGCACTTCAGCCGGAGTAGCAGCAGCGCCGGCACGGTCCCGCCGGGCCCCGCCTGCCCTGGGTGGGAGGAGCGGGCTGGCAGCCGGGCGCGCCACCGCCTCTCCCGCCGAGGGGGAGCCTCCACCCCCGCTTCACCCACCGAACTTCACGGGCGTCCTGACGTCCACGGCCGTCTTGCTGTCCACGTCATCCGCGACGATCGCCATCTGCGCCAGCGCCTCGTCATCCTCCCCCCGGACGCGGTCCCGTTGCCGGCCGCGGGGCGGGGGGCTGCCGCCGCTGACCGCCACCAGCACTCGGTCCGCGCCCGGGTAGCGCTGCGGGTCCAGCGGCCGAACGCTCACCTGGCAGGGCACCCGCACCCGCAGCCGTCCCCGCGGGCTGACCGGCAGCGCCCACTCCTGAACGGGCTGACGGTCGCCGGCCTCGGCGGAACCGCTGAAACCGCGGCGGGGGGCGGGCGGCCGCCACGACCACCACCCGCCCGCCGCCCGCGCCGCCAGAGGCGCCCAGCGCGGAGGCAGCGCCCTCATGTCAGCAGCAGCCCCGTGAGGCGGGGACCCACTTCTCCTCGCGCCGAACGGCCGTGACCCGCGCAGCGGCACGCGGGGAGCGGCACCGGAGCGCCTGGTAAACAGGCGGTGGCACGCGCTGGCCCCGCCCCCTGGCTGCGGAGGCTGCCGGGAGCCGTGGTTCGGCAGCGCGCGGAAGGAACTACCGTCCCCGGGAAGGGGCGGGGCGTTCCCGTGCTCTGCTTCGATTGGGCAGCGGGGCGGGTGCTGGAGCCAATCGGAAATGAGGGAGAGGGCCGAGGGCGGTCGCGGCGGGCCGGAGGAGGTGCTCCGGAGTCGCCATGGGAACGAGGGACGCCGCTGGGCGAGGTGGGGCCGGCCGCGGCCGCACAGGTAAGGGCCCTGGGGCGGGCCGGGCGCCGCGGCCTGCGCGAACCGGAGTGGCTTGAGGCGGTGGGAGGCAGGGGAGGCAGAACTGAGACCCCAGCGTAGGGGCGGGAAGCGAGACCGGCGGCGCCGGACGTCGGGACCGCTTCGGGCCGGGGCCCTGGGTGCCAAGAGGCTTCCCCGCTCCATGCGGCCCCGGGCGGTGCCTGGAGAAAACGAGGCCCCTTAGGGCGCGAGGACCTTCTCCGGGGTCCCCTTGGCTGATGGTGGTGCAGCCACGCGTTGGTTTCCGATGAAAGAGCAGGGCTGGTTGGGGTTCAGCCTGCTCAGCTCCCGGCTGTAGCGGCCTCGGCAGCCACTGGATCCAACACCTGCGAGGAGCAGGCAGGGAAAAAGAGAGCAGTGGGATGGGGGCAGTGGTGGGACTTTGGTTGGCAGCCTGGCCTTAAGCCTACAGTGACACTGCATGTGTTGAAATGTCCTCGGTCAGAGGATGAAGAAGCAGTTAGGCAGATGTGCTGGAAAAGTTTTTTTGAAAGTGGTGTTGCGGAGCTCCAAAATTGTCTTCTGTCAAGATGACTTGGTTACCAAGTTATTTATTGTGACTGCTTCTCAGCAGTTAACATACAGCCTGACAGTGGTAAAGCCAAATAAATATTTTCCTCTGTTCTGTACCAATATGTCACGAGACAATTGTCCTTACAGGGCTTACAGATGAGTGAGGAACCACTTAATTCAGTTAAAAAGACTTTTATGGACTTCATAGCCCACATTATAATTGTATAATAATTTAAAAAAATGAGGTGGGGTTTGTGAGCATGGATGATGTAAACTCAGGGGCTGCATTCTTGTCATAGGTGCAGTTACTGCCAATAATGAGTGAAACATGCATAGAAGGGTGCATTGCCTTAGCTACAGTGCAACATGGGAAATAAAATCTGGAGCTGTTACTGTGTTGATTTACTCCCTTTCACACTCCATGTGTTATTTTCCAAAAATAACCATGCAAGACATGCAATATGATACTTGGTCATCAAGCTCTTTTCACTCATTAGCTTCATTTCCATTTTTACCGCTGTTTGGCATTTATTATTTATGGATCTGAAATGAGGTCTAAGTGTCCAAGAGAAAAGAAGGCGGCCCTAGCTTTTTGGTCTGTCTGTAATTTTCACTGTGGAAAGTTTAATAAAGATTCATATTCTTCATGAAGATTCATAAAGTCCTTAAATTATTTAAGGGACTTTACATTATTCTATCTCAAAAAATCATTAGATGAAAAACAAAAAGGGCCAGCTTGCCATACATTAGTTTAGTATAGAAAAATAGAATTCTAGAAAGGCAAAAAACTATCAAGAAATATCTTGGGACATGACAAAATAGAAATTTCGTTTTTCAAGTCTTCAGAAATAGTTGATTTGGGGAAAAAATCCTACAAAATTCACACTCTAGATGCCAAATACTAAATGTACATGTGAGGTAATTTGTCAGGGAAACAGAGACCTGTGGGAAGTGTGGTGCAATGTTCTATAATTCCACTAGATGGCAGCCAATTCAAGAAATAACTCTCTTAACGACTGTTCAAAGGGAACCCCCGTTCTTTGGTTCGGTGGGGCTCATCCCCGCCACCCACTTCTCCTGAAGTCAGTGCCCCTGTTCCTTATTATTGTCTCCTACCTCCTCGTAAACGTTAGTGCTGCTTTCCCACTGCCCCCCTTTTCCTCCAGCACCTTGGTTTTTCATGCTTCTTGTGCAGGCAGAGGTTTGTCAGGTTGGGCTCCGTAGCTCCATACTATGCCATGCATCATCTTTAATATTTTTGCATAATTGAGAACTTTGTTCAAGAAACCATTCAAAAATGCTTAAACCTTAGCTATGTATATATTTCATTGTCTTGGGGTTTGGTTTTTTTTTTCATTAAAAACAGTCTAAGCATACTTACATGGTTAAAAATATTGAAGAAAACAAATAAAAATTAATTGCTAGGAAGAAGTTTTTCTTTCTCCATACATAAGAAACTTGATATTTTTAATGTTTTACTTATACCATCTGTATTTTGACTATAATATTGATTCAATTTAATTGTCATGTTCCTGATTGAATTCCAGCTGATCCCATGTCATCTTGTATGGCCTGTGGCAGAGATCAAGAGTAAAATGAGATTTGTTTTCATCTTTAATTTTCTGATTTGTCACGTGCAGGAAAAGAAAACTATATAAAATTTATAAATGCAGAATTATTTAGAACTCCAGTTTCAAGATGCCTGTGTGATTCCTTCATGTCTGCTTATCAGACATTTTTTCAGACACTTGCAGTGTTGTGTAAGCCAAAGAGTGTTCTATATTTCATTCAAAACTAACCAAAGCTAGACCTTATAAGGTGTTATAAAGTAGATTTTAAAGCAAAAGCATTATTAGAGCTGCTTTTAGGCTAAGGTAAGTGTGAGAGAGATCTCAAGGGAAGAGGAATTAAATAAAAAGGACACACAGGAGAGGCAGTAGAAGGAATAATATTTTCTTACTTCTATATTTGGAATTAATCACAGAATAAGATCAGACCACTTCAGGTACCCACAGGTTATAAATTTAGTCTGCCTGTGAAGGATTAAGTTCACCCATGTGCTATAATTGTAATGAAGAGATGATGTGACTTCACTGCTGAGGAAAATGGGGCTGCCCTGCAGGAGTGTTCTTGCTGGGGTTACGCTCACGCTGAGGCTCCTTCCTGCAGGTGCAAGAACACTTCTTTTCGAGTTAACATCCAGCATTTGCACAAGGTGCACCCCACACAGGCCTAGCTACGTACCAGTGTTCCTCCATATCATAAGGTTTAAGAATTTTGTAGTCTGGATTTTTTTTCCAATATAGTTACAAATTCTCACACTTTTCTCTTATGAAATATTTTGTATTACACTATTTTAGTTCCTTTCTTTGTATTTTGTAATTTGTATTTTTTCAGTGATGTATTTCTGTACTGCTTCCTCAAGCTTTCATAGTTCTGAGGCTGTGTCTAGGTTTCAGTGGGTAGGCAGAGCATGTTTTGTTTTGTTTTCACCTAGGTATTTTAGTGTGTGTGTAACCATTTAGTAACCATTAGATAGTAACCATTTCTTCTCAGGGAGGGCAGAGAGAGGCAGTCTCCAAAGCAAACAATGGTTTGAATTTCAGGGATTTTTTGTTTGTCAGGCTACCAGAAATTTTATGAGGAAATTAAGTTCCTCATGAAAAGGGAAGTAGCAAATCTTACCATTGAAATTCTCCCTAGCTTAGCCATATCTAATTAGAACTGCAGCAGATAAAGTTTGTGTGTGGCTCAGGTGATTCCATCCCAAACAGCAGAGACAGAAACCAAGGAGAAACAATGGCACTTATAACAGAAATTGTTAAGCAGTTTAGGTATGTGTTGTGCTCTCTTTCCCCCAAAGTAGTTGTTTATGAGATTGTACAGTCTGATCAAATAATCCATTCTGAACTACATGCACATTATAACGCCCTATTTTACACGATGTAATTTTAATGTTGATTATTTAATGTTGGCATAGCTTTGTCATTTAAAGACACGTCCCTTCATGCTGAATCACAGGATCTGCCCAGTTAAAACAGATGGTCTACTGCTTATAAGACTGTAAGCTTTGACTTTAGGAAAGAAGCATTAGGAAATAAAAATTCAGGGGATGAAAGGAAGATTGCTGTGAGATTGAGTGAATTCATGGTGCTCCCCTGTTATTGTCTGTAGCTCTCATATCTTCCTTTGTTGAAGAGGCTATGGTAGAACTGGAAAAGTTTTGGAGAAGGATGACAAGGACAGTGGAAGGCAGGGAAAAGCTTTCATGGCAGTGACAGCGGGTAGATTGGCTTCTTCAGCCTAGAAAAAGGATTATCAAATCAAGATACAATGTTAGAAAAAGCCTAGTGGCATAGAAAGGTTGTGATTATTCAGTGACTCATCCAGGAAAAGAATGAGATGGCATCAAGGAGTCAGATTCAAATCAAATAAAAAGCAGAGGTTACTAATATGCAGAGGTAAGATAAACTTCTCAATTCCCCTGGATTTTGAAGATATTGAAGGTTTTGAATAAGTACAAGGGGAGATAGGGTGGGTTCAGGGAAGCATCACCAAACTGTGCCTGGTGGATTCTTCTGTCCCTCCCCAGGTGTGTAGTGTTGCCTGGAAGTATGCAGAGCTAGATCAGCTTTTGGTCTGGCTAGATATCACTGTTTTGGTGTTCCAACTATATGACATAATTTTTCTAACTAATTCAGTATAAAACACTAAGCCACCTGTCTTGTTTTCAGAGTAATTTTTGTCTTTCAAGATTTGCATGCAAGGAGAGGTAGCATGAAGACATAGATACATATCCTGAGGTTTAGATTGCACACTAGAAAAAATTTCTTGACGGAAAGGGTTATTGAGCACTGGAACAGGCTGCCCATGGCAGTGGTTGAGTCATCATCCCTGGAGGTATTTAAAAGCCATGTAGATGAGGCACTTGGAACATGGTTTAGTGGTGGACTCGGCAGTGCTGGGTTAACAGTTGGATTTGATGATCTTGAAGGTTCCTAACCTAAATGATTCTATGATTCTAATTTTATAAATGCAAGGGATTAAGATAAAATTCAAATGGGTTCATTGGTATATGTTAATAAAGTTGATCACTTGAATCGTAGTTCCCTCAACAGAGATTTTTATAAATTTTGTGCAATCTTAATTAATCTCATTGATACATCTTCATACATGGAGCTGCATCTCTACATGTTCAGAATGAAATGTTACTACTTTTTGCATCTGTCACTCTGGAAAGAGTCAATGCAGCCGTGTCACCTACCTGAATTCTGTGCTAACTTGTATATGAACATTGCTGTTTGCTAGAGAGATACTGAAGTAAAGATTCTGGCATTAGTGTTGGGAATCTGAATTCAGACTTTTATTATTATTGCCATCTTGAAGCTGTTTCACAACACAGTTCTCAGCCTGATTTGACCTGGGTTCCAAAACAGATTTTTAATTCCTTTCCTCTGCAATTCTGTGTGTGGATCAAGGCTGTGATATTATTTGCCCTTCTACAGCTTAAAAACGTCCATATTTGTTGAAATATTTTGAAAATTTAGAAATCATACCAACTTTCATTTCTATTTGAGTTAGACTTTATTTCTCAGATACTGCAAAAACGCAAAATTTCCACTTTGCTTTTTGAACTTTATGTATTCAATTTTGTATAAGCTGAATTTTAAGTTTAATTATGTAGTGGGTAATTGAAGAATGCTAAACTTATTTCTGTGTCCCATAATCTTACATATCTTTTGTTACAGTCTGTCCCCTTCCCTCTTAAGAAGCAGTGGAGACTTATCACAGTGCTTATCACACCAGCTAAGGCAGTCTAATTGTGTTCCTCTGTCTCAGCTGTTAATAGTTGTGTCTTAACATAATATTATAAACTTTCCAGATTCAGAAGATTGTTTTTGTTCTCTCTCTGCCCAGAAAATTGGAATCTTGCAAGGACTCCTTTTGTACTATGAGGAAATGTATTTTTTCACATACAAGTATCGACACAAATGCCTACACCCAGGAAGCTCTCAGGTTTTGGCATTGTTCTGCTTAGAGTCTCTGCCACTGTGCTTTTTCTTCTGTCTTAATTCTTCCAATAGGCTTAGAGAACAAATAAAGTAGCAGCAGTAGCCAAAACCATGAAATGCATATGCTAAAATATTCAGCAGTTCTTTATAGGTGAAAAATTGTTCTCTATTTATAAATCTGTATACATGTTTATGTACAGTATTCCAGAGTTTATTTCTTGGCCTCTATGATGTTTACAGTTGTTTCACAATGTTTTGACTCCTCCAGGGGAGATCATGAAGTTGTTTTCTTTTTTTTTTCCATAAGCAAATACAGCCACTGAAATCACTCTCAAAGTCAAAATGTTCCTGAAGGAATTCCAAGCAGCACTGAAGAAAGTCATAAACTTGCCAGTTTAAATTTCACTGCCTTTATAGACAAGCGGCTTTTCAAAAGGTAGATGCACACAACACAACATTTTTTATATCCATTTTCCCACCACAATGATAAAATTCTATTTTTCTTCACTGTCAGCTTCCCGCTTTTGGAATGCAGAATTGCTCTGGTTGTTTCAGTGGAGAAATCTAGTGTATACTATGGAAATGTTCTCAAAATTTCTTCTCCCATATGTTATATGAAAGGCTAAACGATCTCAAAACTGACTAATTTGAGGTGGGTTCTGTGTCTTTGGCAGCTGATATGGGTTTTATAATAATTTTGTCATTTGAATACAATATTCTCTGTGTAACAGTTATTCTGCATAACAGTTAATCTAAAGGACCTTCTGGTGTCAGGTGAACACTTGCAGAAGTTGGCAATCCTTCTCCCAAAATTTTGAACTGAAGTACTGGGACTTCAGTGAACTTGTGAAGGAATTCTTGAATACCTCCACATATACTCCGTCTCCACTTCTCACTATGCTTTGCTCTGCAAATACACTTTGGCTCCCCTATCTCACTATCTCATGGCAAGATTTCTGTGAGGCTCAGAAGTTCTTCCCCTCTTTTCCCTCTGTAAGGTGCTTATTGCCCCTCTTTAGTCATCCCATATCTCATGCCCATGGCAGGGGGGTTGGAACTAGATGATCTTTAAGATTCCTTCCAAACCTGACAATTCTATGATTCTATGATATATTTCTCCTGAAATATTTGTGTCTTGTTTCATGCTGCCTTCATGCAAAAGATCAATATTTTAAAATGCTTTGAATATAGAAAACTCTTAAGATACTGTTAGGCCAGAAGATGTTTTTGGCAGCTACTTACTGGCATTTGATATGATAAGTACCAACCTGATGGATATTGCTGTCTTATCAAGGTGCCCAGAGCATTGTATCCCCTTGTATTCTACCTCCCATTTCCCTCTTCCATTCTGATGTTTTCACACACCTCAGACAGTTTTGATGATTAATTCCTGGGAAAATAATTCTCAAGTGGTGGGTTGAGATAGTAAACATAAAGTGAAGTTACATAAAGTTATAATTTGATGACATTAGGTCTCATCTTGCTTAGAAGTAATTAATAAATATCCTTGATCTAGCTATTCCTAATCCTAGAATCTTAGAGATTTCTAATCCTAAGTGAGAGCTATGAAAGTGGGATTTTCTCAAATATAATTGCAGGAAATTTATCTTTTCCAACAACCCTACTTGTTCCAACTTTCTTTTATTTCTCTCTCTGTGTATTTATTAAAAAACTGTGTTACCTAATTTTAAAAAGAGCTTTCTTCAGGATAAAACATACCAAGCTAAAATTATAAATTTGGATTTTATCCTCTTTTAAAACTCCTTCTTCTAGGGAAGAAAAAAAGAAATTCATCCACTCTACTGGGGATCAAAATACAACTTGAGTCCTGTGAGGTTTATCATTACTCCTGAATTAGTTCACTTGGATATTTTTCAGTGTCATATTATTTTAGCAGAGGTCACAGATACTAAAAATGTAACCTGGTACATAACTTAAATAGTAGTACTACATAGGAGCTTAGATATAAGGAGATCTCAGATTTATTTTTTTAAAAGTATTTTTCTACCTCCTATTTTCAGATTTTATAACATATTTTCTCAGTTTGTACGGTTTCAGGGTTTATTTGTTGCTTTTGGTTTGTGGTTTTAAGTATGACCATGCAATGACTTACAGAGATGAATAATTTTATTGTCCTCAAGACCTCTATGTACTGTGAAGGGGTACCTTTTCTATGTAATTACATGCTGTGAAGGGTGGGCTTATGTTGGGTGGAGAGAAGGGGAAACACATTCTTGGATTAGTCTTACAGAAATGACAGAGAGAAGATCACAGCAGTTATACCTACAGGAGTGCCATCCACTTGGGGAATTCCTTTATAAGGACCTGCCTGAAGGCAACATCTGGACTCACCAGTTGAACAGATTTTCAAACTCCAGCTGGACAAAGCCCATAGCAAGTCAATTTAGTTTTGAGTTATCCCTCCTTTGAGCAGATCTGACCAGACGACCCCAGAAACCTTTTCCAGACAATGCTGTTACTCAATGCTTGACTTTAAAAAATATTTTTTTGTGTGTTTTCTAACATTTATGTGATGGTAACATCACCAACTATTAGAGGATTTCAAAACTACTCAAACAATGATGGAGTGATGGTGCAGACTCTTACAAGCCTTTCATGAAGCTGTAACTGTAGACCCACCTAGTTTGCTCACATCATGACTTCTGTTGTTTGAACGTGGGTCTTACATGTCAATGTTGTGTTCTTTACACTGCATATTTATCTTGCACAGTCATATGTATCCATGGATCTAATTGATGTATTTTTATTACTTCCTAGAACTTCAAACAATGAGTCAGGCTGATGAAGAAAGTTCCAGTTCCAGTGACACAGAATTGGAAATCGAGAAGGGGCAACCTATCTGTGCTCTAGCTCCAACAGTCTATAGCCAAGATGAGGGATCTGCTGATGTAACAGCAAGTCTTGCATTTCAGTGTTTAGATGAGGTACCAAGTACCAGCTTTCTCTAACAGAGCCTATTGTGTCCAAATCAATTAATCTGAAATGTATATTTTGTTGTTAGTAATTGAAGGTTGTAGGTTCTCTATTTCTTCTATGATTTTTTTCTAAGTGGTAAGAACCTTTTGTGAAGTAGAAGCATACATGGGGCATGTTCTTGTTGGGGATGGTATGCTTAACAGATAAATACATTATTTTTTTCAGTGATCATGACCTCAAGAGGAATGAGAACAGAGAGGTCTTGTTTTTGTAGTATTCCAGCTGTAGAGGTAATTGCATCATGATTTTTAGAAAGACTTAATAGCTGCAGGAAAAAATCCAAGGTGAGTGGCTCCTGAGGCACGGATAACTGAAGCTGATAGAAGAAACCTTTTAGAACTCAGTTTCTTTTGCAGAATTTTCTATGTTAAGGAAACTTTTAAAATACTATAAATATTTTAGAATGTAAAATATCAAAAGCATATGAAACGCAAACCTTAAAAATGTAATGCTAGAAGAGATATTAAGAGATCTTCTAAACCAAAATATGCACTGAAGTAGATTCTCTGCAGGTATTTCTCTAATTTTTTCTTCAAAACTTTGATTGATGGAGTTAGGAAAACGACATATCCTTTTCCAGGATTTCATCTTTGATGAGTTTTTAAAAAGGAAGGTTTTCCTAAATCACAGTTTCAATCTCCTTTGGAGTGAATAATGTAGATTTCTTCTTGCCTTTTCCATAGTGACAATGGAGAGCAATTGATTTCTGCCCTCTTTGTAATAAACATGTACATTTGTCTTATGTCCTAAGCAAGCTTTGTTCATACTTCACATTTTTCTTAAAGTTCTTACTTTAAGTTGCTTTCCCTTGGGATCTTTCCATCTTAGATCTATCAGATCAGTTTGTCAGCCCAGCTCCCTCTTTCTGCCTTGGACCTAAAGTTAATAGAAAAGAAGGGGCAGGAATTTGCGATGAAGAGGAAAATACAAGTGCCCCTTTCCTATCCTGCTATTAGATCATACTGAATGTGGCATGAAGCTGCACAGTCAGTGTCTCTCTAATCTCTTTTGCATTCTCCTGAAGTGTACAGGAGGGAGATTTTCACTTTCAGAGCAGTGCTAGTATTTGGTGAACCCAGTTTCCAGTATTATAGCACAAAACCCCTTTCCTCTCAGTTCAAAGCAGATGCAAAAATCCAGGACAGCTCAAGTCTCAAAGAGAGCTGATCTCTCACCTTATAGAAATCCTTCTGTCTACTGAAAGTATGAAAACTGCACTTTGGGGAGTACTTTGTTTTTCAGCTACTCCCATACTTCTTTGATAGAATTTTAGTTGCGGTAGAATTTTGTTATGTCAACAAGAAGCATATGCCCAGTACAAGATATTTATACCCCCCAACCTTCCCCAAATAAAATAAAAGTAAATGGTATAACATTCTAAAATATATTTTACATTTCTGCTTTGTTTTCCTTATTTCTAATCATGGTGAAAGCTTGTTTTTCTAGACTTATTCTAGAAAATGCTCAGAGCATTTGGCTGACTTTTTTTTTCTCAAAAAAATCTTCCCAAAGAGATTATTCTGCATGTCAAATTTAAGGCCAATTTTAACTCTGATAACACTGTAAATCATTAATAGGGGAATATAGGGTAACCTTATTATCAGAAGTTGTCCCCAACTCAGGAAAAAAACATGTAGTGGAAAACCGAAGTAAGCAATTTGCATAAGATTTCGTAAATGAAATAATTTTGTCGATTTTTAAAAGGGAACTGTGACTCATTTATTCTCACCATCATTTTTAACAGTTTGTACTTGTGCTTTATGGGTCAATTTGGCTTTTCATCACTCATTCACATTTCTTCTCTTCCACTGACGTGTTTGTTTTGCTTTGTTGAACTTTATCCATATTTCAGAGATAAATATATGACTTAGGTCACCATAGAGGCTGTTGCATTGACACCAGCTTCTCTTGGAAGAGCTTGCAGTATTTTTCCACAGGAGCAGAATTGTATCATATTGTCTCTGATTTACTGGCAAGTAATTTATGCCTGCAAGTACTTATCAAAAGGGATGACACCTTTTGATATTATAAGATTTGAGAACTGATATATCCCTTCTGGCAGTAAACCTTCCAGCCAAACCAGTCTTGTTTTTCTCGTATAAACAGCAAATAGTCAAACATATAAATAGCAAGAAGTCAAACATGCACACGCTCTCTCCTTCATTTTTGATAACACGTGGTAACATTGTTTAGCCTTGTGGGTTAGGTAAAAATATTAAAAACTGGACAGTGGTTTGAGCAAAAGCCACTCAGTCCATCATGACTTGCTGCTTTTCACCAAGTATTTTTATTTGTTACCAGGTTACATTGGCTTAACTCTGTACTTCCACTGCTGTTGGTTAGAGGACTGTCCTACATTCACAAAATGCACTTTCCACTTCTTTTAGCCTTTGTTGTTATATCTTTGAAATAAAGACCTTTTATGTAACACTTCTAATAGAATTTCTTGACTTATGAGTCTTTCCTTATGTCCTGTTTTCCAGTGTACACTGTTAGAAATAAATCAATCTGCATCATGTTAATATCTTCAATGAAAAACTACATAGCTTAGTACCTGTGTGATGAAATAAATATATTACTTGGATAAATGCTACATTAAGATTCAATAAATTATTGTGTTTTCATTTTGACTTTAGTGCATTATAGACCACGAATATGTAATTTGATTCTTAAAAGGCAAGAAAAAAATGTATCAGATTTTATGTCATATACATTGCCTAAATTTCAAGAGCTATTAATTTTATAAACTGAATACTTTACTAGTAGCTAGCTTCAGCGAAATGATCTGAATTTATACTTATCCTTTTCATGCAAATTTATTATTTTTTTCAGCAGATGGTAGTATACCTTTTACCTCTCTGTTTATCCTTGTATCATCCTTGTTACAACACTACTATTACTGCTAATGCAGCAGAGCATACACTAAAATTTCCATTTAAATAGAAAAAGTGACAGAACATGACAGGAAAGTGGATTGAATGCTCCAAATGACAAGATTGGGTAGAATAAAAATACAAAAGACTGATTAACAAATGACCTCCTGCCCAGTCTCATAACATTTTGCCCCATAAGTTTTTGTCTTCCCTCTGGACACTCAAGTTCTTTCCTTCCTTCATCTAATCCAGGCTTTCACATTTTGATGTTGTTGATGTTCAGTTTGTCATCTATTATAGTCTTCAAATCCTTTATCTGTTGCTTAATTTTTGTTTTGTTTTCCAAATCAAAATTAATCCCAGACACAAAAAAAAGGACCCCTGCTCTATGCATCTTTCCAATTTGATAGTGAATCATTATCAGCTATGCTCCAGGAACAGTTTCCCATCCACATTATCTTTGCAAAATTTTGAAGAACTATTAAAGTTGATGAATTTCTCACAAATTCTATTGGTTCATCTTTATGATTGAAGACTACCCAAAACCTGGTGTTTTTCAGATTCTTTCGGTTACAAGGAAAAATCGCTCAGGGAGCCTCGTATCTTTTAATTCTGTTTTGTTAATTCTATTTATTTATAAATTAAATACAAGCTCTTTATTTTCTGGAAAGAAAAAAAAGGAGAAATCAAATGGTGGGAGGTTAGTTTCTCCCAGTTTGGGGTCTTTTTCAGTTGGTATTAGCAGCTCTTGTTAGGCTTTACTCAAGAATGATGTGTCTGGGTTTTTCTCTGCTGTGTTTTTATTTTTCTTCCTTACGTTGATCTGTTCTTGGGTTAGAAATACAGTTGTTAGTTTACTGAAATATATATATCCTTTTTTAAAACAATACCAGAAAAAGGTTTCTGCAACATTTATCTTCAATGTCTTGCTACCAGAGACCTGTTCATAGTGTACTTGTGAATGAAAAGTGCTTTACTATTTACCAGATTCAGTGAGCAGGTACCTTGTTTGGAAGGTACCATAATAATCCCTTTCTGCTAATGAACATCATCCATTTATGTGCTAAATATAAAACTGCAGAAGAATAAACTCCTTTGGGAGATTTCTCTGACTGGTCTGATGTAGGCTGTTGCACTCACTATCCTATAAGGATAATATGTACTGTGTCCTCTGTCTCATATCAGCACCAAATCTTTCATTTGCACTGCTTTTTCTATGGAAATTTCAGTATCCTGCTACATTTCTTTTTGCTGGTGTCCAGGCATCCTGTTGCCACCATCCATCAGGAAGCAGAAAGAACCTTTCATGAATATTTTCCGTTACTATTTTCAAACTTGGAGTCTTTCTCAGATTAATGAGATTTTTACCCCATGCCAAAAGTGGTTGAACTGTTAATAAAGGTGTTAACTGAAATCCTGGTTCTACTGGAAGCACAGAGCAAAATCTCCATGTTTACCTAA
>VYZX01020460.1:1102-11887 GCA_013401335.1 Brachypteracias leptosomus | reverse complement strand
AGAGACTTCTCTAGCAAATTCCACTTCTGATTTTATGCTGATTCATGTGGATCTGCTGTCTGGAAGAGCTTTAAAACCATGGAATGATGCATATGTTCAGTGTTTGAATGTAGTTTAAGGAGGGAGAGGTACTTTTCATTTCTCTCTCTCTTCTCATCTGTGCTGCAGGAAAGAAGACAAAGTCACATAAATGTTGGCTACAGCTTTCAAATATAAATACTAAGAATCATTATTTCATATATTTCTTCCATGGCATTCTGACATCTAGCAATGCCACTCTAGAAAATACAGCCTTTTTCAATTTGTTTTGCTAACAAGCTGGTTTTTAATTCTCCACTAACTTAGGTTAACCTGAGTTAACAGGTTTATACCTCGTAAGTGTAAATAACTTTCCCTTTTTTAAAAAAAAGCCATTGCAACTTTAAATAAAAAATTTCCTAGGAAAGCTAGCTTGGTGGACTAAGAGAGAAGTTATTTTTTTAATATGAGCACCAGTTTGATTTCTGTTCACCTACACATACTGTAGTGTGCTTATAAAGTATGATCATAAGTATATTTTTGCATGGTAGCCATAGCAGTGGATAATTTGTTTCAGTACTCTCCAAACATGTATGTGCTCTATCAAAGAAGTAAAACTCTTAACACGGCTGTTGAATACGAACAACATTTTCAAACTTAATCTGATCCTGGCACACTCCACATTACATGTTTCAAAGGCTCCTGGCACAATAAAAAAAGATGTATAAATACGTTGTCACAGACAGCAAAGACAGATGTTGCCTCCACCTCCACCCACAGGAATCTGACTGCTAATTAAATAAACCTTTTTCAACTTTGTTGATACAGGGGAGTCAGATAGGGGTGATAACTTGGGATTGTAGGGATGATAAAAGCCAGAGTCTGGGTTTTTTGCAACAGCTTTCAGCCAGCAAGCAATAGTTTGCATAGCGAACATTAAACCAGTCATTGCAATAGGTAAGCTGATAGTTCCAANAAAAATGCAGAGAAGTGGAGTGAATTTACAGATGTCTTTAAACAACAGGAGTGGGAACAGAGCCAGCGTAATTATGCTCTTTTTATTGAGATTCTTTTTACCGCTTGCAGGTGACATTGTGAGGAAACAATGCCAGGAAGCTGTTGGATGTGTTCAGGTTATCACAAAGAAGGTGATATTTCCGTTCATTTCTGAAGCATGTTTGAAAGCATTTATGCTGCTATAAAGTCAAGTGCAGATTTTGTGCCACACATAGGAACCACAGCTCCTGAAAGCTGCGAGATGAGGAGAAGCAGCATCTTCTTGTGTCTAAGACTTTTCTCTTCCATTTTTCTCACCCAAAAATATGTATTTGAGATCAGATATTCCAAAACAGGGTGATCTTTTACTAAAATTGTAAGTCTATCTGGGTTTGCTTATGATGTTTATGTCAGCACACCCACATAGTGAGGAAGCCAGGGCAATATTAAGCAAACATACATTTGATAAAAATGTCCAAAGATGGAGAAGTACCTGCTATAAGGATTACGTTACTTTAAGTGTTAAAAAGGTGATTCCTGGTTTACTTATTCAAAAAAACTCTGCCCAAATACTCCTTAATGAACACAGCCTTAAAAATTTGCATGAAGAAGAATCCTTGTCTTTGGGTTTAGCATATAGATGTTGAGCTGCAGAGGGAAGCAGAGGGGCTTCTGTACTCTATCCAAAGAAGGAAATGAGAATTTCTGTTTCTCAAAGTGGATCCTACTTCTCCATAAAAATAATTGATTCCATGTAATTGCTTAAAAATACATGCATAAAACATACTTGTTTTCTACTATGTAATTCTAAATGTTGGTATACTATTTCAGTAGAAGTGTAATATTAATTAGACCTACAGTTTGTCTTGATTATATGAACATAAGTAGGTAATTAATGATATTTTTTCCAGTTATTT
Source organism: Brachypteracias leptosomus (assembly GCA_013401335.1). NCBI lineage: Eukaryota > Metazoa > Chordata > Aves > Coraciiformes > Brachypteraciidae > Brachypteracias > Brachypteracias leptosomus. The sequence continues at coordinate 9,956 of VYZX01020460.1, read as the reverse complement.
TTTCCAAAGGTATTATTCTTTTGCTGGGATCAGAAAAATTCGATGAACAAGGACTTAAAAAATAATATTAATTCACATCCTCTTCTCATGACTTGTGTGAATGTTGGATTTGAAGCGTCATCTTAAAACATGTTTTTCTATTTCTGGTTACCATTGAAGGTGATGGCCACATTTACTTCTGGCAGAAGTGTTATAACTCCATAAAAGTTTCATTAAAGCTGTGAATGAAAGAGATCAATGTAGTTAGTAGAATGTTTGCATTTAGCAAGGCCTGTGGATAGTATTGCTCAGCTATTTTCTATTAAATTTATGTCAGTGTCTTCACACCCATATATACCATATTATTGTTCTCTTATCTCCTGAGAAAACACTTGTTTCTAAAAAAAAATGTTTTAAACCTCGTTCTTGGTAGGCCAATATTTATTCTTATAATCTTTTTTCTCTAGGAAGACTTGAAATCACATCCTTCCTCATTTGATTTTTCTATGATATGCAAGTCACATAAGCTAAGTAAATTGGGCAGCTTTTTTTGTTTATTTTGGTTTAAGTTGTAAACACAGTGTTCTAGGTATGGATAGAGAACCATCTTAATTCTCTCTGAAAATAATCACATAAATGCCAGTTTATTTTCCACTAAATTGTCAAACTACCTGTTTTTCACAACTCACTCTGAGTTTGACTGCAGTGTTTCCCAAGAAACACCATTAAGGAAACATATATTTGCATTAAAAAAGGGAAGTAAAAAAAAATTAAAATCACTGCTTTCAGACCTTGTTTTCATGTCTTCTCTGTTATTTTTACTGATTTTTTCTTTTAAGCAATGCATAGAAAACCAAGACATTACAGTCTGCTTGGCTGATCACGTTGAACAGATGGGTTTATGCCTTTATTTTTTGGGAACAATCCATAGGAATTTTGTTAGCAAACCTGCTGTTAGTAATCTTTGCTAAAATTTACAATTTAACTACTTGCAAGATAAAACCAAAAGTGTTTTCATATGGTAATCAGTGTTACATAGATGTTTTCTGTAAATTGAAATACATGTTTTGAATTATTAAGCCTTGAGCAGAGACCAAATGCTTTTGTTTGTATAAAAAATGGCATGCTTTAATTTAAGGTATTATTTCTATTCATGTGCTTTGATGAAAATCTGATGTGAAAGGTTGTGTGTATTACAAAAAACAGCTTCTACTCTTTCATGTTAAAGATACAGGTTGTGTAAACTCTTGATTAGGCAATTACTTTTTTCTCTTCCAAAATACGAATAGTTTCAAAAAGATGTCAGGGATTTCAACCTTTGGTATTATTTGTCAGCTAAGTGTCATAAAATGGGTCTCTTAAGAATTATTATCACTAGCAGTTACTCTCCTGACATTTCACATAGTCATCTTTGTTGGTCATCTAAAGTTATCAGTGTTTTCTTATTGCTTCAATTTTTAAAGAAAATCAGTAAATAATGATGAGAATTTTTGATATAGTCCTCATAAAGAACTGTGGCCAGCAGGTCAGGAGAGATGATTCTGCCCCTCTACTCTGCCCTGGGGAGACTTCACCTGGAGTACTGTGTCCAGTTCTGGAGCCCCCAGCACAAGAAGGATGTGGACATATTGGAGTGTGTCCAGAGGAGGGCCACCAAAATGATCAGGGGAATGGAGCATCTCNTTTTTCCTTTTTTTTTTTTCCTAAGACCTTAGACAAGGCTTTTGTGGGTGATATTAGTCACATTTGCTTATTCTGTTAAAATGTTTTACAAAGTTTCCTTTATACAGAATAAAAAATGACAGTTTCTCTTGTAACAACTTAGCAGGAAAAAGACATTTTCAAGTAAAAGCTTGTAGATACTGTAAGTCATACTTAACTAGATACCATATAATGAATAAGAGCAAATTGTGCATTTAATGCAAAATGATTACATAGAATCATATGAGATTAGATATTTGCTCTTCTAACCAATACTTGATAAGCTGCTTTTCTTTTGTTTAGACAATCTTTTTTTATCCCAAAATAAATGTTCTATAGCTTCAAAACATGTTCTCAAAGATTATGTATCTTGCAATTAAAATTTTCCATTGCTCTTTAAAAGTGAAATAAAATAAACCAAATTACAGGTCACATAGACATATCCTTCGAAGTATTTACTTCCTTAAAATATATATTAATATTTTCTAATTTAGCAATTGCCACTCTTGCCCATTTGCATAACTTGTAACCATAACAGTTCTCATATCATCTGAAAAAAACAGTAAAGGTCATATTTGTAAAGTATCAGGTCAGATGTATACTTATTTTTGTTGATATGTCTCTTTAAACCAAAAATGCTATGCCAGCAAAAACCTCACTTTAACTGGTAAAGAAATACAGTCTTAGTGGGACAAAGGAGATTGGCATAAGCAATATGGCAAAATAGCTTCTTGGTAAGATAAATTACATCTCTGCTCAGAATGTTAGTCACTGTAATTGTCGAGTCATGTACTTTTTAGGATAGACAACAGATACACGTAGTCAAATCTGTGCTTGCTATCTACAGCATGAGCTTTAGTAGTAGTATCTCTAATTTTCACTTCCTGAAATATTTGAAAATTTTATTCTTTCATTTGTTACATTTTAAAAGAAAAAAAGTCTTTCACGTATTCTCTTCTCTGTTCTTAATTGCTAGTGAGTTGTTCCTCTTTCTGTGGCTACAAAAGGGGTACCCCAAAAAAGGGGAGAACACAATCTTTTCATATCTTTCAAAATATTTACAATCTTTTGTATAGTTTTAAGGTCTAAAGATACCTAGATTGAGAAATACTTAAAGGAGAAGTTCAGTCTCTATAAGAGCCAGCTTATAACATTTGGCTTATCTAAAAGACTCAGGAGAAATGAAAATTGCACCGGAAATTCTTTTTGTACGGATTTAGAGGCATTAGTGCAAAGACAGGGATTCTTCTTGGTGTGTCTTCCTTCTACTTGTCTATATAAATGTGCAATGAGCTACATAGCAGCTCCTTTCTCCCACAGACAACAAATGGGGCCTTGAGCTTTAATGGATGAACCAAAATGAGCAAGAAATCTTGTCTGTCATTACATGCTCTCTACATTATTTCCACTTGCTTTTTTTCAATTACTTCACCAACTTCTTTGAATAATCTTTGATAAAGGAGATAAGATTTGAGTAATCATCTTAATTTTCTAAGTTTTCTTTGAGGCTTTTTTTGTGTCTTTGGGCAAACCATTTGGTCCCCTGTTTCCTAGCCTTTTAAAAATAAAAATATGTAGTACTTTTCCTAATTTATGTTGATACTGCCATGGTATACTTTTGAAGTTGTGAAGGACGGATGATATAAAAAGTCAAGCTGTTTCAGAGAGACTAATTTTCCTTCTAAGTGCAGACAAACTTGTATGTTATCAGTTATGCCTCTAAGTTGTTTCCAGGTTAAAATGTAGGTGTTCATTCAGACACAATTTGTGGAAGACCATTTACAAGTTTTAAATCATAAAATCTGGTATAACACAGTCAGTAAAAGCACCAAAAGCAATGATTAGAATATTTACATAATAATACCAAGACTGAATCTGTGCTAAGTTTTAGCAATAACTATTCAGAAACATTCATGCTGTTTTTAAGACGTTATATGGGTCAAAACATCTCTAAAAGTTTACATGGAAGCGTGTTGTTTTGTCTAGAACTATTTTATGCCAAACATAACTGAATACTTGAAATCTGAATATAATACTGAGTAAGTATGGTTTTGAGTGCAATCCAATGCAAACAGGTTAAGAAAAACATGTAGAATTACTGCACAAAACTTTTGGGTCTGATCATTATTTTTACTGATTTAAAGGCTTGCCTATATCCAGTGGGAATATCATTAGAAATACCATGCCACGTTCCCCAGAAAATGCCATTGCGAACACCTTTGTATTTCTTGTGATAGTACTTGCCATTGAGGTTGGCAGACAAGCATGCATCAAACCACCAGCCAGAGCTGTAGTATGCTCCACAGTTTCCTGAGGGATACCTATCATTGTCCTTGTCTGGCGTTGTAAAGAACTTCTGGTCGTGGTTGTAATGCTTGCTGTAGCGAAGAGCATCTCCCGCTGTGCCGCTGTAGCCGTGAACACTCAGGCGGTACTTCAGGTACTCGTTGGCCACATAGAAGTGTTCATACTTGGCGTACTCTCTGATACCATCAAAATCCTCAAGTTCAATTCTCAGTTGCATTTCCTGGCTCTTTGTCAGGAGGTGAATTTTGTCATTCCCCAGCCAAAACTCCCTGCTGAGGTTTCCAAAGCCATTTTTGTAGTCGTTCCAGGTTCTGTTAAAGTTAGTGCTGCCATCCTGCCGCCGTTGCAGCACCGTCCAGCCGCCTCCGTTTGTTTTCATGTCACAGTAAACTTCAAAGCTATTATTTCTGGGGTCAGGGCTGATCCTGTAGATTCCGTCACTCCTCCTGCCTGCTGTGTAATAATCAGCACAGTCTCTCTGCATTACTTGTATCACTGGTGGAAGAACAGATAATGTTAGAACAAACATCATTCCAACTTAAAGATAAACATAATTTTTATCCAGACCGATGTGGCCTACAGAACTTGGACTGGAGAGACGTCTACATAGGAAATAGTATTACAGCCCTTTCAATTCTAGGGAGAAATGTATTTTTTCCATCAGGTTTATTCTATAATAGATGCCACCTAGGATCTCTGTATCAGATAGCTGTCCAAAAATCCCCACTTAAATTAGGTTTTGTATCAAAACTGCCTAATATGGTGGCATTTTGATTGTCTGCTTTCCCTTTTCTCCTTTTTTCTTTATGCTTTCATTACCTCCTGTAAATTCAGCCTGATTTCTTCGGTCCATATTTCTAATGCTTGGTGGTTACATACCTGCTACTTTTTGTATTTAAAAGAAAACCATCACACCCTGTCTATAGTTTAAATCTTCATCTGGCAGTATGTCAGAGCAAAAGCTTTGTCCATATGGGAATGACTTTAATCTGGCTGTTGTTCAGTTGACATCATTTGATAGAGAACATAACATCGTTAGGAATGTTTCATGCGTTAATGTTGACTGTACTTTAGGAAACAGGAAAAAAAAGTAGTAAAATTGTCTAATCTATTGTTGTAATACTGTGATTCCTAGAAAGATGAAGCTAGAAAGCTGAAAGTGCTTTCCTGTCTATTTGGCATTGCTGGCTTTACAGTGAGGAAAAGTTTTAGCATCTACCAAACCCACAGCTTTTTCCCACCTATGGGCGAGGTATTTTATTCAGTAGAAAAATACCCTCAGGTTTTTCCTGCAGAGTGAAAATCCATTTTTGATCCACAATGCCATCCAGTAATAACATTGTGTTCAGCAGCATGGTTGTTCTTAAGTAGGTGATACAGAGAGCTCTCAGTAGTTCTGAGTTAAGAGACAAAAGCATAATGTTCATTCCTATTGCAGATTTGAATTTATGGGCATGTTGATTTGCAGGCTTGAATTGCCTATTTGTTGTAGAATTTTTAAACAAACTACTTCTTGAAAGGAAGGAGTGTTCTCAGGCTGCAGCAGGAAATAAGACTCAGGACTCTCTGTTTGCCAGCACAGAAAACTGGACATCTATGAAAGCACAGAGTATAGGAGTCAAAGGCTTAAAAGCCAAATCTAAATCCACAATAGAATCTCATTTATTTCACTAAAGTTTGTGTAAGATCTTTAGTAGACTATGTGTCAGAGCAGATATTGACAGAGAATATACATTCTGGAGAAAATGCTTTTATAATGCAGTTCAACTTCTATTTAAATAAAGTTTTGTAATTACTTTCAGTGAATGCTCCTGTGTAGGAAAAAGTTCTGGCTGTTTTCATAGTGTATATATTATGCTGCTACAAACACTTTTAGCATCAGTTGCTTACTGTAAAGTATAAGAAATATCTATGTGATCATCTGCTATGAACAATACTCAACAACTCAGTAGAAGAAATATGTAAAATGAATTTAGTCTGTTATGAAGTTCTGTACTTGAACTTGATTCATTTCCCATTATCAGTATACCAAATATCACTCATTCTTTTTCATGTTTTACATGTGAATTAAATAATTGATTTATACTGATTTATATCCAATTTAAGCTGATTGTTGATATAGTAAAAGCATTATCCTTATTATTATTTACTTGCTTTTTTCACACTTTAAAGAATTTCAGCTGTACATACACTGTACCATTCACTGTCAAGTTTCAATATAGGTAGACAGAAGAACAGTTTTATTTTAAACTTGAATGCTAAGCTACAGAGGCTTAAAAACTATAATGCAGCCTAATCTTTCTCTGCTTTTATCTCTAGAAAGCCCTATCTTCATATGTCTGATATCTAAGTAGTAGAATACACTGAAAATCTAGTGCATATTTCTTATTTTTAAAGATTCTTATATGAGATATAAAAACTTTATGACTTTAGAAAAACCCCTCAATCTTCCCAGTCAACATTAGAAATAAATTATTCATTCTATTTCTTGATTTTAATTAGGACAATTAAAAAGTAAAAGAAAAAAGTGTTTGTCAGTGATAACACCTGTTTTCTGTTTTATATTGCTTAAATGTTAGAGTCATGCTAAAAGTTTAATATTGAAATGATGGTTACCCATTTTGAGAAGTACTGTTCATATGCTTTTTTAGCTAAGCCTTTCACATATTTGCTGTGATGATAGAAAAAGTATTTTATTATCCATTTGTTAAAAAGTAAACATTTTTCTGTGTTCACTTAAGTTTAATAATGTCTTGCAGACCTTTTCAGAATAGTTGCAGTTTCACATTGGAAAAAAAAAAAACATGCAGTTTTTCTAAGGCACACCCAGAGAAAATTTACCCCTTCTCATCCACAGAGAAAATATGTGTAGGTCACTGATGTTTAATATCCTTAATGAAGGGTAGTATGGTGTAAAATAAAGTTAATTTTTCATATTTACTAACTTAATTGCAAAAAACTAGTTCTTTCAAAATTCATGTTTTAAATCTCATAATAAAGCCCAATTCTAGGAGGAACTGAACACCTGCAGCTCTCAGTAACCCTCTAGTGGCAGCTAAAATGTTTCACAGCACTTTTTACAGGGGTATAAATAAACATTAAAAGAGCAAATACTTAACTTCTGAGGTTAACAACATAGCTATTTGGTTAAAATATACTTAAAATTGTTTACCTAATATTTGTAAAATGCACTGAAAGCTAATACAGGCAGCAAGAATTAACAGGTTACGTACCAGGTTTTGGTTGCATTGCTGGACATTGAGAAGAACATTTGTTATCGAGGTTGTTCACAACAAACGTCAAGTTAGCAACTTTGCTGTCAACATAATGTTCTACATTGTTCATGTTTATGAGGCTCATCTTCTCTAAACGACCCTGCAGTGTCTGAATCTGGCTCTTTGCATTTTTTAAGCTGGTTGCCATTCTGTTAACTTTGTTTTGCAGTTCTTTTACTCTGTTATCTTGGATTTCGCTGTTTTCTTCTGGAGTTTCTGCATTAGGTAGCAGGAATTCATTTGTACTCTCTCTTTCTCGGTTGTCATCTGCCTGCAGCTTGCAATCTTGGCAGCATTTCTTCAACTTGTTTACTGCTTCTTTAAGGGTCTGTACTTCTTTTACAGTCTTCTCAAGCAGTTTGAATTCTTTGGGTAACTGGATGGTCATTGGAGGCAGATTTATCTGATACGGACAATCCTCTCCTTCATCACATTTCCGATTAGTTTTGAGCTTTATAGGACAAGTTTCAGTAACTTTCCCTTCTTTAGCATCCTCTCCATCTTCTAAAACAACTGCAAAGACATTTGTTACAGCAAAGAGAGCTGTCTTCAGCAAGACCAAGTAAACGAGCAGCTTCATCTTTACAGAGAAACCAGCAGTATGAGGAAGTATGCAAAAGTGGAACAACTTTATAAGGGCAGCTTGAAGCCTGTGAGTTATCAGCCTGCCTACACTGTTCTCAGAAATGGGTGGGAGTGCTTGCATCACGAATGATTAATAGCAGAGCAAAGTAGGTAGTGCTTCCAAGAGTAGCACGTTTCAGTGGGTATTCCTGACTCAGAACTAGTGTGTGTAAGCAAAATGATGAAATGTGTGTGTGCTGATCACTCACACAGTTTAATTTCATTCTTTATTGTACATAGATTTTCTTTTTTGGGAAAAAAAATCACTTAGCTCTGTGCTATGACAGTCTTTAACATCTGTTTATTAACATTTGTGTGTTCTAAAACAGCTTTTCAAAACCAGACTGGTTCTACAACAGCAGGTGGAAAAGGTGAAAAACAGCCCCTTTCCCAGTTTGAGCTTTATCACAGCAATAGCTTCACTGACACTCAGTCCTCTTCTTCCTAAGAAGTTTTTTAACTGAATAGACTTATTCATTAAAATGATTTAAATGCCAAAGCATGTAGAAACACACATATGGTTTTGGTTCCATTTTTCAGAATAGAGTCACAAACTAGGGAGGATGCTCTTTCTTCTTCCTATTTTGCCTACAACTGCTTAGGATACTTATCTGGACTATTCATGATTTGTCTGGCACATCACTATTAAAATTCACAGTTATCTGATTCTGAGTACTTATTATTGAACCTTTCTAAGTAAAGGGAAAGGAATTTAAGACAAACCCCACATCCCACTTCAATACATGGGATTATTCCTGTTGCATCCATCACCTGGAAAACACAAAGCAAATCCCAGTATTCTGAATAATGTCCTGAATCATAAATTTAAAGCAAGGCAAAGAGCTCGGGAAGGAGCTCCCATGGACCCATCAGTTTGAGGTATTCTTTTCTGTACTCCTGATTTTCAGTTCCTGCTTTTCTTTTTATTGTGCCTTGTATCAGCTTTAAGAGTTAATCATATACTTTAC
>VYZX01020455.1:0-53928 GCA_013401335.1 Brachypteracias leptosomus | reverse complement strand
ATGAATTCATAATGAATTTTCAATCACACCTAGTTTTGCACTATTAGTATAAAGTATTACAATCCAGGATCAATTCAATACAAGCACTTCTGAGATTCAAGGGAAAGGTATAATTACTACAAAGCCCAGAGGTCCTAATTTAGTAGCTATATTAACATAAGGTTGTCTGTTGTTTATGTTCAGTGCTGCACATGAACTGAAGTTGAACTCCTTGAAAACTAGACAGACTTTTGCAGATTGTTGCAGTCTCAGTGTGAGTAGTGACAGGAACAACATGTAGATATTAAATTTACTTCTAGTAAGCATCTAAATATTTTCTGTTACAAGTAAATAATGGAAGTATAATTAAATCAGCAAAAATGATACCTATCATCTGTGCAACCCAACCATATGATCACCTGTCTCCTACCATTACTCATTATCATAATACCACTCCTTACACACTCATTTCTTACTTCAAATCACTAATATACCATAAGTCTTCCTATTTTCTTTAGCATCTCTTGTCTGTGTTCCTGTAATCTCTTTTCTAAGCTTCTATTATCCAACTAGGTTATCAACATTTTTTTTTTCCCTATTTTACCATGTCTTCGATAATGAATTTCAGCTTCTTTTAAGTACTACTCAAGTTACTGATGCCTTGAATATAAAATATTTTTAACACAGGGTCACAAAGACCTAAAAATATATTATATTGCTTTCTGGAAGAAAATACTCAGCTGGGGATGATTTAGGATTAGTACAAAGCATTCTGTCAGATCACTGAAAAATTTTCCCTTTCAGAAAGAGAAATGTAGATAGACATTTTATCCACTGATTATAGTTTTGCTTCTTTTTTTTTTTTTTTATGAAGTCATATTGGGTTTTTAATAGTTCTTTCACCACATTTTGCCCCAGCCTGTCTTTTCCTAAAGAAATATTTTTGACAAGAAAAAATAATTTTGTAATGACTATGGCTTGATAGGGGAAAGGGTTTTTAAGTATCAATTAATGGTAAGGATCTATAATGATTTTGTAATAATTCATTAATTGTCTTTGTATCATTTAATAGACATTAATGAACAATTAAAGAAAACATGCTCTAATTGCAGCAACTGAGATTAACATTCAAGCTAATGAAAAAATAATCTACATACTGTGGAATTTTTCTGTTAGAGTTATATAGTCTTAAATTAAATTTTTAGATGAACCATAGAACAGTAAATTATATAGGCTAATATTGAAATATAGTTTACATATGTATGCATAAAAAGTTTAGCTATAAGCCTCAGGTCTTAACAATGATTTTAAAAAACACCTTCCAGGTGTTCCCATCTTTGTCCCACTGTGTAAAAAAGATTAACAGGGAGAAAAGAAAATGAGTTCACACAGTCACATTCCTGTTCACAACAGGTTTTAGCAATGGATTACTCTGACCCAGGATGAAAAATTAACTACTGAGAGTGAGTAAATGTGAGCATAGGGATAAACAAAACCCAGTAATCTGCATACCCCAGGTTCTTAAATTGTATTTAAAAACTCAAAATAACTGTAATCCAGGAATATACAAAACACATAAATACTGGTGAATCTGGCCAAATGCACTCTTGTTTTGCAAAAAAAAGCTTTCTCCTATTCATAATACTAATATAGCAGGGCTTGTATGTGGTAGAGCCACATGGGAGGGGGATTGAATGGCTTGTTGTGGGTTATTAGGCTTCTCCTAGTGTAGTTTTTGTTTAATAATAGCTTTTTTTCCTAATGAGTTCATTGTTACTTTTGCTGATAGCTTGGGCTGTGACTCTTGTTTTTACCTTGATTCATATCACCCAGAAATTAAAGATGCTAGCCTTAGGGGCCTATACATATGGTCTCCTCCCACACTGCCACTTCTAAAACTTAGCTAAGAGCTTTAGGTGCACTGCTGCTGCTTTTGCCTTTCCTTCTGGCTTTTTTAATTGCTCTTCCCTTTTGCACTACACAGTGAATAATAACATATGACCTTTTACTTGGTTCTGCTTCTACGTGGTGTTTAGTGAAAGTTCTCCCAATTATGCAGACTTCTGCAGACAGATTGCAAGGCTGACATTTCTATGGGATACCATAACTTTTGCAACATTTGTGTTTCCAAAGAGAAACCAGAGAGGCATTAATCTGCTAACTTCACAGTGCAGTATAGAGGATTTTATCAGGAAGATTTGAAGCAAATCCAAATTTAAGATCAAGGACAAAGATACTAATTCAAAGAACTGTCATTTGCTGCCTCAAGCTATGGCTTTCTTTGCATGGCACCTTCACTGTGTGTTTATTACCATACAGCCAAGTTGTGTTCCCAGCATAGGCAGACATCTTTCCAGTCCATTGATTTCAGAACTGTATCTGAACATGTTCATGCAGCAAAGAGAATCCCTGGACTCTACAGTTTTCTCTTAGAATTTAATTCAATCACAGCAGAACAGCAATTGACCTGAGGGGTAGTAGTGATGCTAAATTAAGTACAGTAATGTATTTAAATGCTTTTTGTTGTCGTTCTACAACATCAGGTGCCGGAGCACATAACAAGCATATAACTCAAGGTATTCTTCTATAAAATTGTAAGTGTCAAGCAGATGAAACTACTGAACTTAATGTAACAACAGAAAATATTTTAAGTAAAATGCCGAACAGGGTATTTGATGTTAAAAGTGAGGTGTGGCACAGGAAAAGAAAAAAATAAACTGCATGAAATAGTCAACTTTCAAGAACAATGAATTTCTGGTGAATTCATAAAATATGAATATCACATAATCTAAGCATGTAAAGGAATGCATGCCAGTCATACCCATTTTTTTTATGGAGCCAGAGTGACTTTCTTTGTCAGTCACAGGTCACTCTTTCGATTTTGTGAAAGTTGTCTCCCTTATCTAGGGAGACAAATACTTAATGGCACATTATTATTTTCTTCTCAATGTGAATCTACATCATTTAGCACATATATGTGTTTAATATTTCACTAAGTTCCTAGTGAAAGACTGGAGATTTTCTTTATTAAAACAACCAGGGCATCCCTGGTTGAATCTTTAACTTCCAAAGCCCCATAATGTACTCAGCATATAGCTTTGGCCATTAAATCCCACTGTCATTTACTTTCCCTGCAAAAAAGAAAGAAAGAAAGAAAGGCTCTTGCCCCCTTTTCTTGGGGTCCAATGTGACAGGAAAAGGAGAATATTCATTCTTATGGTGTTAATTACCCAGGGGAGAGCTGATCTCCTTCTCTCTGCTGTCCCCTGGCTCTGTGTAGATGAACTATTTCCATGATCCTCATTTTGGAAACCACTCACTGATATTTATTAAATATCAGCCACCTGAAGACATACATTTAAGTAGTTACAGAATGGCAGTGCAATGACCTTAGTCTTTGCATTAAGAAAAAAAAAAATAAATAAAGGAAAAAGGAACTGTGAAATTGCTGAGTTTTTACCACGTATATAATTTGAAGAAAAATACCTCAGTAGAGAAACCTCACTAATAGAATATAAATCTGTAGTATGCTTTTTTCCTGTTGGAATTTTTGAGAAATAACAGGTAATGAGCTTGATCTGCATGCATCACTGAGGCAGAATCTCCACCAGTAGGTAAAAATATGAAAATTATAAAGGAAAAAATAAGGCTGCAAATTTGAAACATGAATCATGACTCCTCTAAGATACACATATAAAAGGAAATATTCTTTTATTAGTTTCATATAACTTTTCTTGCATTTTCAACAAAATAGTGAGGGGAAAAAAATAATGCCACTAGCTAATCAAATGTTTGATTAGTAATTGCTTGTTCAGATGGTTGATAATAATGAGTCATTAGCTGAAGCACTGTATAACTGTAATAAAGTTTAGTTTTGTATGGCTATTGAAAGTACTGCACTTTTATCTAATTTAACCTATAACAATTTCTACTACTATATCTTTCTTCTAAGTTTATGATTCTTCAGTTATATCATAACTTGCTCCAGGCATGGATGCTTATTTAGTGACCTTTTTATATTTCCTCCTAACATTGAAATACTCAGTTTTTACCTTTTATTTCTCATTTTGTTATGTCTTACAGACTTTTCCCAAAGTGGTGGCTAATGTCAAGTTAGCTTTATGCTCAAACTCCATCCATTGCTTCTCTATTCTCTATTTTTAACAGTGTTCGAACAATTGTGGAGGTATAAGAAAGGTTTAAGGAGACCTTATGTGGTGGTTTAAACCCTGCCGGGACCGGGCACCACGTGGCCGCTGCCCCCCCACCCCCCGGACGGGAACGGGAGAGGTAGCAAAATACAAACCCTGCGGGTTGAGATAAGGAGAATTTAATACAGCGATGCAAAAGCAACAATCACAACAACAGTAACAGCAACAGGGATAACAATGTACAAAACAAGAGGTATAAAGGTACAGACCGCGTGGATACAGCTACAGGCACAGAGCGAGGCAGCCCGGGTGAGACAAAGCCGGGACTGCTCTGCCCGCGCCTTGAGTACTGGACATGATGTCAGCATGGGATCGAATAGCAACTCCTGGTGAAAATTAACCCTATCCTGGCTGAACCAGGACACCTTATTCCTTCCCTTACACACAAGGGTCCAAGACACAAACCTCAAGTCTATTAGAACATAGAAACTGTCCTCTTCTGCTGGTGTTGGTTACACACATCCACCAAAGCCTGGCCACCCCTAAAAATGGAAAGGTACTCGGATTCTGGTTTGCAACCATTGAAATGCAGCAACAAAATAGCCTATCTGCTTGAGGGAACTCTCTCACTCCAGTGCAATTCCATCTCAATGCATGGAAATGTTGTTTACAGTAGGCAGTGACTTGACAATGTGGCAATAGTTACTAATTCTTATCAGCAATCCCAGTGCAAAATCTTTTGTGCTTGCTGCTGTGATTGTGCTACACAGGTGGTCTGCACAGCTGCTCTAAGATCTGTGTGTTTTGGACATGACAGAGTCACCGCATGTAACTTCTGTGAAACTTCAGAGGCATTTTGTATCTGTTACATAGTGAAAATGCCTATATTTCTGTTTGGAACTTTCCAGATGGGGCTGAAGGTGTAATACCAAATGCCAAATTATTTTCTCTCTCCTTTTCCTACTTTTCATTCAAAGTTGGGCCCTCCAACACTGAAGATATAAATGTAGTGTCAGTCACAAAATATCCTTATTTTCCTGTGGTGTATGTTGGAAATTCCTACACCCTCTGCATCTTGACTCATAAAAAACATCATATGCTAAAAAAAATGTTTTTAATGTTTTGTTTTGTGTAATGTCTTGCCTCAGCAATTCCATGGGGTAGTTTTGTAAACTTGTTCAGACAATTTAATATGACATATGTTAACTAGTATAACCTTGTCTTTTCCCTGAGCTAATCTATTCATATCCTTTTGAGACAGTCTGGTAATAAGTGTACTGTAAAACGTGAAGAAAAATTCAGATCTATAGTAGCCAGAATACTTAATTGAGGGCAAACCCCAGAAGGCTGCTATTAGTTTATTATTGTTAACAGAACACACTGTCCATAAACCAGGTTATTTCCTTGCTATTACTCCCTTTGATCTCATAGTACATCAAAGCCCTTAACATCCTTCAAAAGCTGCCACAATCCTTCCTTAGATCAGGGTTTAACAAATACTCTGGATCATAAGTAAGAAGACTTTCCCAGACAACAGAGATGTTAAGCAAACTTTGATGCTAAGTTTAAGACTCTGCATACATCCTATATACATCTGCAAGTACATCTGGCAGTTGCTAATTCAACATTATTAATCTGATAACAAAGTGATATTTTATAAATCTTATAATAGAAAAATTGGTAGCAATAAAGTGTCCTTGATAGCCAGGGGAAAGTTTCTATTTGTGAAAAACAACGGCTCCAAGACAGACCTGCTGCTGGCCAAAGCCAAGCCCATCAGTGGTAGTGGTAGCAGCTCTTTGATAACATGTTTAAGAAGGGGGAAAAAAACCCCTGCACTACTGCAGCTGAAGACAGGAGTGAAAATATGTGAGAGAAGCAACTCTGCAGACATAAATGTCAGTGAAAGAGGAGTGGAAGGAGGTGCTCCAGACACCAAAGCATAGATTCCCCTGAAGCCCATAGTGAAGACTACAGCGAGGCAGGCTGTCCCACTCAGCCTATGGAGGTTGACAGTGGAGGACCCTATGCTGGACCAGGTGGATGTGCCTGAAGGAGGCTGTGACCTTGTGGGAAGTCTTCTAGCAGGACTGGTAACGCTGTGAATAGAGGAGCTCACTGTAGTGTTGACAGGACTTGCAACCCCATGGGAACCCACATTGGAGCAGTCTGTTCCTGAAGGACTATACCCCATTGAAGGGATTCATGCTTGAGCAGTTAACGAAAAACTGTAGCCCATGGGAAGGACTTACACTGGCAAAGTTCATGGAGCACTGACTCCAACCCCACACGGAAGCAGAGGAAGACTCTGTGAGGAGTCCTCCCCTTAGGAGGAAGGAGAGGCAAAAACAATGTATGAAGAATTGACTGTGGGTCCCATTCCCTGACCTTGGGGAAAGGAGGTAGAGAATTTGGGACTAAAGTTGAGCCCAGGAAGAAGGGAGGGCTGGGGGAAGACGTTTTTAAGGGTTTGTGTTTTTTTATTTATTTTTCATCCTTCTTTGATTTGATTGGTAATAAATTAAACTGATTTCCTCAAGTCTACTCCGTTTTGCCCATGACAATAATTAGTGAATGATCTTTTACTGTCCTTATCTTGGCCCATGAGCCTTTTGTTATTTTTTTTTCTGTCCTGCCCAGTTGAGGAAGGGGAATGATAAAGCAGCTTTGGTGGGCACCTGACATCCAGCCAGGGTAAACCCACGACAATACTATAAGGCAACCATGGTATTAGTACCATGCCAGTTTCCACCACAGTAGGGTTGGATGGAAGTTTTTGAGTGTCACAGGTTGCATTCAGAAAATGATTATATGATTTTGGAGGGGTGAAAGAAGAGTGAAAATGCATTATTCATGATGAACTTCCGATGAGACAGAGGCAGTTGAGGTTCCTGCCAGCCTACATTGGAGTCTTGGCTCCTAACCCTCAGATTTCTGGGCTTCCAGCTCATTTCTCATCTACCTCCATATTGCTATGCCATGGAACTAGAAACCCTGGGGCTTATGTCTCAGTGTGAATTCAGTCTGTATTTTCAATCTCATTTTTATTTTTAAATCATCTTTTTTACTGTTTTTTTTTAATTTATCTTTTGCAGAAGATTTTTTAAATCTCATTTTTCATTCCAAAATGTCACTAAATTCTTTCAGAATTCTAGACTCCCTCTTTCCTGGAACAGACATTCTGGTTTCAACAAGTTTGTCATATCAAGTCCAGAGTTTTAATATTCATGATATCTCAACAACCCCTTCAATAAAGAGCTGAATTTCTATGCTTTTTCCTGGTGTTATGCTCCAGTTCTCCTATTGGTCTGGGTGAACAGCACTCTCATTCTGATGGTGGTGGTTGTGGGGTGTTGGGTGAGTTGTCAGTATTTAGAGTCATTCCCAAAGAGGAATATGATGTTCTTGTTGATGGTTTCCTCTTCTTCCTCATTATAGAATCTACTTGGGATCATTTTTATGTTTACTAATACGCTTTTACATCTTTCTCTTTGTTCCTTCATTTGCAGCTCCATGTTACATCCGAGTGGCTTTTATGTATTTTACATATAATTTCCTGGCTCTTTTTGTTACCCTTAAGACCAGTTTTGTCTAGATTCAGGTCTACATTTCTTTAACTGACCACTGAAAAGTTGTTTATTGCTGTGGGATTTTCATTGTTGACCTTGTGCCCTCTCTCATGCCATGTCTGAGCTCCTCTGCACCTTGTTATATTTCTCTATACCTCATCACTATTTTAGTCACAAGCTTGCCATTCTACATTAGACTACCTGCTTGTCACAGCTATGTGTATGAAACTATGGTTGTACTGCACAAAGATAAACAAAAGCAAAACAAATTACCCTTAGATATCTGATGAATTAGAAAAATTACTGTCACAGCTCAACCAAGCAAAACAAAGCTACAGGAAGGTGAAGAAGACATCTTGGACTTGAGGCCTCACAAATTCCATATAAAGCTCATAGACAGCTATTAGCAAGTGCAGTACTGTCCTACATGGCTACGTGATTACAATAAGCAGGGAAAAACCTTGCATTCAGAATTAAACCTGGTCACAGGGTTTATGATAAAAAGTAAATATTTGTCCCTCTAACAACAGCTTTGAAAAAAAAAAAAAGAGTACTGTGAACACTTTATTCAGAAATTTAACAGTTTTGAGACTAAGATTTCAAAAGTCCTGAAAGGTGCCAACTACTGTAGAATATACAATTTCTTCCCATAAGCTATTGAGTCTTATCTACTTTTCTTTTTTCTGTTTCTATCCAACTATCTTTTTCACTTTCAATTGTGAATTGCTTCTCCTGCTTCTTAAAAAATCTTGATTAATTTTTTGTTCCTTATAGCAAGTATTGCACTGTACTAAATAAGGTTAAACAAGGAAAGAGAGCATGAAAATATGTCAGAGTAAATCCATATTATGGCAACTCTACACTCATAGTTAGGAAAGCATGAACTATTTGGTAGACCACAAGAAAAATGCTGTGACAAAGGACTTCTGCTTATAAAGGACATACCTTACAAGACATTGCATGAAGACTAAATTAATGAATAGTTTTATTAAGAGATTCCATATATTGGCACTCATAGGCCTACAGAAGAGAGGTTCGTCCCAAAACACAAACCCAGACTCATAGGTAGTGAGATATAACCACTCCAAGAAGCAGCTGTATGTAACTTCAATTCCAGTCAGCAAAGTGCTCATGTTTATCTGTATGCATTTCTTTTCCTTCAATAGAGTTTACTTAAGGTGCAGTGGGTCCTTCCCTGACAAGCTGATGGTGTTATTATGATTATATTTTTTGTGAATTTGAGCTTGTAGAAATGTATGACAGGAGACTTACTGGCTTGCTCACAGTTTACCAGGTATTTTCTATGTGACTGCTCCTCTATTAAAAAAATCTGAGTGTTCACCTTGTCTCTGCTAGTGCATTACAAAGCAGAGGCAATGTTCTGGAAGGAGGGATAAAGGACATGCTCCTTCTCTGAGAACAACTGTATCTATTTCAGTTTTATTTCAGCTTTATTTATATGTCTCAGCTGAGATTTCTGAGATGAACAGGGAAGTTGCAGACAAGAGGCATCAAAGTAAAAAACATACCTTAGAATTGGTAAAAACCCCTAAGAATCAAAAGGTTGGATTTCAGTTTGGAATTGTTGTTTGGGTTTTGTTTGTTTGGTTGGCTTTTTTTGTTGGTTTTTTGTTTGTTTGTACTTTGGTTGTTGAGGGTTTTGCTGCTTTCTTTGTTTTCAGGGAGCTTGTTCCAACGTGGGAGATAACTAGAATGGGGTGCAGAAAGGGAGAATCACAGGAATACTTCTGCTTCTGTGAGGACACAATGGGCAGAGCAGAAATCTGTTTCAAAACTCTATATTTTATCAGATCAAGTCTGCTTAAAAGGTTGACTTGTAGCAGTTTTTCTATTTGTCTTTAATTAAACTCAATTTAGGAGTTTTGAAAGTTTTGCCGTCTTTGATCTACTCACTTAAAGCCCAAATACTTGCTCTTCAAGGATTTTAACTGTCTTGGACTCCTGACTCAAAAAAAAGAAAAAAAAAAAATCAAAGGAAAGCATTATTTAGTATAAAAATTATCAAGATGAAACCTTTTTCATCTTTTATATTCCCTCTTAATGGGTCCAATATGTAGACGGGTTTTGCTATCTATTGTCTGTCATTCCATTTTTACATTTCATCTTGTTTAATGCTGAGTTCTCTCAGTAGTCCCTTTGTTATTTTGGTTTTCTTTGTCATCGTATTTTATTTGGTTTCAGCTCTCCCTGGTTTTAGTTTGATTTGTATTTCAATCTAGTTTTTCTTTATTTATGTTAATCTATTCTGTTTTTTGAGAACTGCATTGTAAATCAACTTTTTGTTTTCTAACTTTTTTTTTTTAAAAATTTCAGTTATCTCTTGTTTCTTTATTTGTCATACAATCATCTATAATTTCATATTTTCAGATGAATTTGTTAATATCCTCACTATTTAAGGTGGTCTGATTTTTCTCATGGAAATAACTTCTTTTTAGTTACAGATAACCACACCAAACTGTAGTTACATAGACTGAAATTTTACTTGATAAATGTTCCATGCTGTTTCTAGTATGAATGCCTGTTACTATTACTAGTAAGTATAAAACCTGCAAGTGCAGAGCAGGATTTATGCAGCAACTTCTGTTGTTTGTAATGCAGCTGGAAAGAAAAGCTAGGAGCATGACAGTGTAGAGCTACTTGTATTTTCATTGAAACTAGCTTCAATTACATATAGGAATATATATGCAGAATGAAAGAACAGGTCTACGTTTGTTGTAGAAAGGTGAATCAGAATATAAAAATGCTGCAGATTTTTTTTTTATTTGAAATTCCTGAAGAACTCCTGAGTTACAGTAACTTACATACATCACAGGATTAGTAAACCCAAGCCTTGGCAAAAGAAATTAAGATAAAAGATTTCAGAGGAATCCTTTTCTTCTTTCTAGCTCACAAGAATACTGTACACCACCTTTGGCTGTGGCTCAGAGGAAATACTAGTTTGTTAATTTTTTAACCAGTAACCTTTAAATGTTCAGACTTAGTGTTCTTAGGGGCTTAATAAGCTGAAACTCTGCAAAAGTTTTAGCTTGTGAACAAAATATGGAAAGAACCATGAGCAAGCTGAATGTGATCAAATGGCATGACCATGCAAAACAATTAAAGAATTTGTTCTAGCATGACACTTGCTATATATATGATAGTATAAGTCAATAGAACCTCAAAAGATTAACCTATAATATTATGCATCTTTGTTCAAAACAGGAATGAGAAGAATGTTTTTGCAACAGCTTTTGATAGCCTGTCTCTTACTTCATTCATTGCTTATTACAAAAGTAGTTATTGCTCAAGTTCAAAGTCATGGATACATATCAGATACAGTTTGGGAGCGCTTACTGCTATAAATATAAAAGATCATAAGGTATTTATTTGACATGGCAATCAGGAGGACGGAGCCAGGCTCTTTTCGGTGGTATCTAATGATAGGACAAGGGGCAACGGGTATAAGCTGGAACACAGGAGGTTCCACATAAATATGAGAAGCAGCTTCTTCCCAGTGAGGGTGACAGACACTGGAACAGGCTGCCCAGGGAGGTTATGGAGTCTCCTTCTCTGGAGACGTTTAAAGCCCACCTGGACATGTTCCTGTGTAACCTGCTCTAGGTGATCCTGCTCCGGTGGGGGGATTGGACTAGATGATCTTTCGAGGTCCCTTCCAATCCCGAACGTTCTGTGATTGTGTGATTCTGTGATGGCAGCAGGAGAGGCAACCCCCAGATACACTGTTAAAATCTCTCAGTACAGAAGAAAGTTATATTGTTCTTATTTTTCTTGGTTCCTTATTTTCGATAACTTTTGTTTCCATAACTTCTTTTATCTTGATTTGCTCTATCATTCATCTTCTGACACTGCTGGTGGCAGGGAGAATGTAAAATGAGTGAGTTTTTAGGGAAATGTCATAGAGCTGCATAGCAACAGAGTTTAAAAGGTACTAGTTTAAGATTCCCAGTGTAAAGCTTGCTTTCTCTCCTTAAGGCAATTCTGTGAGATGAATTATGTACTCTATTGATAGCAATAGATTTCCTTCTGATGGAAAAATAGGAATAAGCAAATATCTGTATAGGTTCCCAGCGCAATTTAGAAACAGTAAACAACTAAATATCTATGAAACATTCGAGAAAATATTTTAATTTAATGCTATAAAAACGAATAGGAAAATGGCAAGAAAAACAATGAGGTAGAATAAATTAAAATAAGTTAGGTGCCACAGAGGTACCTTATGTTTTGTTTAATTTAAACAAAATATGAAACTGTTATGGAAAGATTCTGATGTGATGAGGACCATCTGCTCTTATCTTGTTATATAATGATTTGCATAAAATCTATTAAGTTTGTTGTATTGCATGCTTCAGGAATTTAATAGCCCAGAATTATGTATGATATACAGCACATGGCAATGAATTGTAATAAACAAGAATGGTACTTATAACTGCATATAGAAAAGAATGTGCGGTTTTTAGGAAAATAAAGCTATTGTGACCTATTTTCTGTTGTATTTATTTAGTAATTAATGTGTTTGAATTCCTGTGAGATCACATGTTCCATAATTATCCATGCTTGCCACAAGGGAGCATAGAATGATGCTAGATTTTATTGGTATTTAAATATTACTATGTTTTTCACATATCTACAGTTTTTACATATTTACTAAACTAATGTGGATTAATTTCTTAATTATGCTTTGCATATACAAGGTTTGATTTTAATCTCATTTATATCCATATAAGCAATGCCCAACTCCTGTGAAATTAACAGCTTTGTTATTGGTATAAAAAAATGTGAGAATAAAAACTGCATTAATGTGTTAAGATAAATTTTCCAATTTTAGTAATACAAGAATGTGTACTTCAAGGCTTTATGGCATCTGTGTCACAGAATTGAAGAATACTCTAGAAAAAAATACTTCTGTATGAATTTTACACACTGCTAAACTCAAAATTTCCTATTGACACTATCAAACAAAACCACCTCTATACAACAGTGTACAGCCTGTTCCTCCTTTAGTCACATTCAAGCAGCTATGATCCCGATGTCAAAAAGGGTCACCCAAGGTACTTCTGAACTTCATTGGGTGCCTTAAATCTCTTTGGGTATCAAGAGGTATCTCCCAACTTTCCTAAAACTGGTCTTAAAGACCAGTGATTGAACTTCCACTCTACTGTGCTCTTGTTGCCCCTCTACTCTGCTCTTGTCTGCCCCTCACTTCCACTCTTGTGAGACCCCATCAGGAGTACTGCATCCATCTCTGCAGCCCCCAGCACAAGAAGGACATGAACCTCTTGGAGAGTGTCCAGAGGAGGGCTACAAAGATGATGAGAGGGCTGGAACACCTCTCCTGCAAAGACAAGCTGAGAGAAGTGGGCTTGTTCAGCCTGCAGAAGAGAAGGCTCAGGGGAGACCTTATTGCAGCCTTCCAGTATGTGAAGGGGGCCTACAAGGTGGTGGGGAGGGACTTTTCACAAAGACCTGTAACGACAGGACAAGGGGTAATGGGTTCAAACTTGAAAAGGGTAGATTTCGATTGGAAATTGAAAGGAAATTCTTTACCCTGAGGGTGGTGAGATATTGGAACAGGTTGCCCAGGGGGTTTGTGGATGCTCCATCCCTGGAGGTGTTCAAGGCCAGATTGGATGAGGCCTTGAGGAACCTGGTCTAGTGGGAGGTGTCCCTGCCATGGCAGGGGGGTTGCAACTAGGTGATCTTTGAAATTCCTTTCAACCCAAACCATTCTATGATTCCGGCCCTCTAGATCAACACTTCAAATCAGAAAATGAGAATGAAGATATGAAAAGTCAGCAAAAAATAGGTTTGGAACATGATTTTTTTTTTTTAATTATGAGCTGTTCATGCGGAAATCCATCAAACAAATACCTGATACCATTCTGCTTTCCAAAGGTAGACTTAACTTGCTTGCAAATAACACCCATGGCTACCTTTCCTTAACTCCATTCCTCCTTTTACAGCTCATTAACTAGATTCTGTAGCACAGTTCAGACTCTGGGCTATGTCTCTGACTAGTGTCTCCACAGCTGCCTGGCATCTCCCCAGCTGAACTGGGGTCTCCCACAGCTGACAACAGTCTGAGCTTAAGTTATTATACTCTTGATGCTCTCCGTGTGCAGAGTGCTATGGAAATATAAGAAGCAGTGATGCATTTGGTTACTAATTTTCCATACTGAGGGGGGACTTGCATATTAGTTTTACTCCTTTTGTACTACCACAGCAGCATAAAAGAAATTGACTGGGACAAAACCTTTTCCAGAATAATGATAGCCGTATCTTGACTAATTTGGTATAACTACATTTCTTAAATTAAACTCATCTATCAACAAATCTAAATCTAACTAGGTATTTGCTTTGTGGAATTAAATAACAGTGCTCTACCTAAAGGGAATTCTTAGCTGTGAAGCTGGTGCCTGTGGAGCAACATCTGTAGACTGAAAACTATGTTAGTTTTATGTAAGACATGAAGCCTGCCCATCAACATATCTTAGTCTTAGCTGATAATTCAAGAACTAATAGCATGTGTATACCTAAACACTGCACATTGCTGAATCATACAAATATTTTATATTAGCACTTGTTTTTTTTGCAACAAATTTAGTCCATTAGAGAATACAAAAGGAAGCTACTAGTATAATTTATTAATGTTTATCAAGGATATACTTATAACAGTACTTCTGAATTTTTATGATCAAATCTCAAAGAATATTGAATGTTAAGGTTTTAAAAAATATTACTGGCATTCTATGCTAAGCCAAATAAGTGTGGTGTTATACTGTGTAAAAGGTTTGAGATCTATTAGTCTCAATCAATGAAAAAAATGTTTCAGTATTTGTTCACTTCCTCAACTTCTAGGCCTATATGCTGATTTTTTTTACTAGTTGATTTGCAACCTCGTCCTGAGAAAATGTGAATTTTCCTCTCAATAGCTTGTTTCTAGTTTTTTTGTTTGCTTGGTTTGGGCAGAAATAAGATTTTTTTTTTTCCTCCATTAGCAGAGTATATTTGAACTCTTGTCTCCTCCAGAGCCCTGAACAATAGAAATCCATTTTAAAAACTGTTCTTTTATTCTGCATTGGCTGTGCTAGCTAGCTTTTCATAATCACTAGATGAGCTGGTGGTTTTTTTCCTTTTCCTTTCTCCCTTTTTCTTTTCTACTCTCAATATTGTGTCTAAACAAGGCCCTTATGGCATCACTTACAATTCTCAAACAATTCTGTCCACCTCTGCAGGAAAAAAAGTATATATGTTAAATCAAAGTTCCAGTCACTTCCCTGAAGGTGTCCAGAAAATGTGTAGACATGGTACTTCAGGATGTGGTCATGGTAATGTTGAGTTGGCAGCTGGACTTGATCTCAGAGGTGTTTTCCAACCTTAATGATTTAATTCTCTTGACTTTGTTCAATTCTCAGTAATATATCTATATCCCCTTCTGACCAAAAGCTGCAAAAATGTATTCATATGTTAAATGCAGCAGTATTTTCTTTCTGGAGATAGGTGTGCTGTGTTTCATGAAACTGTAATTCATAGTGTGTAGTACATGATGGATATGGCAGCTTTCATACCTTTACTAGATATTCTCACTTCTAGGTAATGCTCACAATTTTTTCTTTGATTAGAATATTATTCAAAACATGTTGACTTTGGCTAATGGAAATGTTTTACTAAAAAATGTATTTGATATTACACGAATTCTTTTTTTTTTTTTCCATATCATTGGAACTACAGAGCAACTGGAGATGAAAATGTAACATTCTCATTAAAAGTCTAATGTCAATAATTTAAGACCTTACACCTAATTAGCACGCTCAAACATGGGTTAGCGTAATAATACAAGTAACAGATAAGCCATACACCAAATTCTTGGTGTTAGTGTGATTTGGGATTAACTCTGTGACATTTCATTAAGTTGCTCACGCGTACACCAGTTTAGTTTAAGATTTTAATATAATTTTCTACCTGTTATGAAGATGGAATTTATTATAACCATAATTAAGAAAAATATGGCCCCATAACTTTTTTCCCGGTTTCTAGGGAAAGAAATTTCTGGACCTTTTAAAAAAAATCTTATTTGTGGTATAGTAATATCTTGTTTTCTGAGAAATGGACAGTTATATTATAACTTATGGAATCACATGTTTTATTTGGAAAAGAGATTGAATCAACACAATCTTCATGGTATAACACTGTCACATACAAATGAAATGAAAAAAATAGACTGTGGACACAGATGTGGGAAGTGCCATTAATTAACAGCATGTAATTAAATTAATTTCATACAACTCAGTAGCTGACATAAGCAATTTTGAAATGCACTTTCTGTGCTGAATTAAGAATGACAGAAGATTGGATCACTGCAGGTAGCACACCAAGGATGATTAGAAGCTCCTGGGTTAGTAGTAAGTGACTAAAAATCCTTTCTTAAGCATGGAATTAGGAGATAGATAAAAATGGCTATAATTGTCTTAATTTGCTATATGTGTAATATTTATATCTCTGCATTGTGGAAGCTATACTTATGTAGCTGTGAAGTGCTGGGGCCTGGGCTGTGGACCCCAAGCTGGAGTTGACCTATGGATAAGTCATAACCCAGCAGTGTGTCTTGTTCCCCAAATGGTTTCAGGTCCCACAGACAGAACCTGGCCCAGCTGTGTGAGGCCCCAACTGCCCCCAGGTGATCATGGTTGGGATGGTGGGTGAGGCGGGAGGTATATCAACCAGGAACCGACAAGTCTGGGAGAAGTAACAAGGGAGCTGATCAGTTTGAAGAGAGTTCCTGTTGGGGCCAGACAAAGTGAGTTCATGCTGGGGGCAGCTTGCTGAGCTCTCTCTCAGTGGTGTGTTTCCCCTTGGCTGATTTGAGATGGAGAAGAGCAAACAGATGAAGAACAGAAGACGGAGGTATGCTGAAGGGGGGTTGCTGAGTTTGGTGTTAGCCTGAAGAAGAGAGCTAGCAGCACAAGCTGAAAGCACATTCAATATTTCATTATGTATAGCCAGGTTAAAAATTTAGAATGAAAAAGGTAGTCTAGCAGTAGTATGTATGTCTACTTCTCTGTTCTCCCTTATCTTCAGTTTCAGATTTTTGACTCTGCTGAGAATTGTATATGCACAGGAGAAGGAGAACCCTCCTATCTGATTATAGACAAGTAGGTCAGGCTGCAAATGCTACCTGTTTACAAGCATGAGATAAGAGTTTGATTGTTGGGCAGTGCACATGACCTGAATATTTATTTCTCCTCCTCTGAGGAACTATTAAAATTGTGAAAGTTGCTAAATGGACACTTCATCCTAAACAGTTGATCTCTTGAGCTTATGACTGCAAATTTTGTTTTGGTCATTTATTGAAAGAATTGCTGGAAGACACAATTCACTTTTATTGTGTTCATAACAGCAAATACTTTAAAGTTTGGAAGTATTTAAGAAAAGGAAGTGCTGAAATGAAAGAAAGGGTTTACAATCCAGCCAGATTATACATATCAGTTGTTTAGCTTCTTAGAGGAAAACATATTTAGCAGTAGTGTGTGATGGAAAGCTTGAAAGTGTTAGCAGATAAACACAAGACCAAGATACAACAACTACAGTCTAAAATGAGTATTTGTATGTCTGCATAAAACCATAAAAACATACATATTAAAATACATTTTACTAGTTTTAAGTACTTCTTTACATATAGAATCATATATTGATTTTAGTTAGAAGTGACCTTTAAGATCATCAAGTCCAATCATTAACACAGCACTGCCAGGTCACCACTAAATCATGTTCCTAAGCACCACATCTACATGTCTTTTAAATACCTCCAGGGATGGTAACTCAACCACTTCCCTGGGCAGCCTGTTCCAGTGCTCAGTGACACTTTGAGTGAAGAAATTTTTCCTAGTAAGTAAGCCTACAGTAAAAATAACACCTCTACAAACAGGTGTATCATCACAGAATTGCCTAGATGTGAAAAGACCTTTAAGATCATTGAGTCCAATCATTAACTTAACACTGACAAGTCTTCAACTAAACCATACCAAACTTATGTAGAGAACGAAGGATACAGTTTATGATCTGAAAATTTCAGAGGATGTTGATGTTTACATTAAGTCCATTTGATCATACAAAATTCTAGGGAATCCAGTGCTAGAAACAGCAGACATCACAATCCGAAGAACAAAATCAAGAGGTAGACTTCAAATAAAAAGGAAAAATCCCCTTTGATACATGCTTCTGCTTAAGAAGTTTTGATTCCTTGTCCAGCATTTTTTGCCAATTTTGACACTTACAGTCTGCCCCTATTGGAAGAAATGCACTTCCTTGATAGAATTCTGTTTCCCTTTAAATTTAAGTCTACTTTCATTCATAACAAAAAGCAATATATGTATTAATTATTGCTTCCTTTTAACTGCTAATTATTTTAATTAAAGTTCATTGGTCAGATCTTTGAGAGGAAATAAATTGGGTATTATCACATGTTCTGCTTTCAAATGACACTAAACCAAGACAAGCTGAGATGTCTGTGTAGGGCTTGGTAATATGCCCATTACTGTCTCTGGAAGGCTTTCTAATCTTTTAAGAGTTTCACAATGATGAAAACATGTAAATTTGTTACCTTTGGAAGTTTAGGTTGAATGGATTGAATGAACAGTTCATTCCAAAATCTTCATTATATCAGTTTATAAAATGCAGCCTTTTCTAGAGCTTTCCTTGCATTTACAGTTTAGAAAAGCCTTGCAAGTTGGCTTAATTGAATTCCTGCTCATGTCCTTTTCTCCATCTCTGCTGCCTATTACATAGATTTTTATATGCTTTTCCAATCACAGTAATATCCAGCTGCTGAAGATTTTTTTACACAAAAAATTTCTCTGGCAGTTTATTTGTGTTGGTATGTGCTCCAGAGTATGAAGAACTGATAGGGATGCTTTCCAAACCAGCTAATTTAGTCCCACCCAAGTAGAAAATTAGTTATTTTAATATATAAAGAGTATTACTTGTAACTTTATCTGTTTACTTTCTTGTATGTTCTTAATAATTGGATTATACATATATTGTAGAACTGTTTATATATTCTTCTCCTCACATACCTTTTTTCTTGAACTAGTATTTCTCTTGTGTGAAAATAAAATATATTTTCTCACTTTACATGAAAATTAATAATTTTCCTAAAACGTTTGTATATACATATTGGAAAAAAAAGGCTTATTTTTAGAAATGGTTACTGAATAACTTTGTTTTATAAAAAGCCTATGGGATGGTTTACAATTTGGTTTTCAAACAACATATTTTAGTTTATTTCAGCATGTGAAGGCACCTGCTTTGAAGTGAGATAATATCCAAGATCAGAGACTTTCTGCAATCAGGAGTACAGATATTATTTAATGAGTTGTAGTACTAAAAGTTTTGTGTTATTTTTGTCTCATTTATTCATAGCAAATGCATGTTTTTGATGCATTAGTGTGAACTCTACATGCTGTGATGGAATCCTGGCAGCCAGAGCTTTAAGGTGCATTACCCTGGAGCTTTTCCCTGAAGTAAGCACCCAGAGCACATCAACCATCTGAACCTTGAAAAAGTGCTAATTTATTCAGAGATTAGAATTACACTATTTTAAAAGCTCAAAGCTCATAATAAGACAATCACAAATTAAAAGGCTGGTGAAAAACAATTTCCCTGCTCACTATGTCTATGAAGGTTGGATACTTTCCTCCCATTTCGTTTTCCACATCCAACAATTTTCAGTGACTTTATTGTGAAAACAAACTCCATAGTGCCCTGTCCAGGTTTCACGGGAAAAGTATTTCCTTTACTTGTCCTTGAGGAGTGGCCTACTGTCATCTTGTGCTGCAGTGGAATATAATTGTACTTTACATGTGTAATTACTTCAGAATCATGTGTTTTTTTTCTCCTCTCCTTTTTTGAAATAAATTAAGGTTTTCTTTAGTGAGATAATGGCTGCCTGTTTGGTCCTCTGCATCTTGCTGCCAAGGTTATTAACTAAATTATGCATAAGATAAAAGAAGTAGTAAATACTACATTTGGAACAATGATATTTGAGCGTATGTTTCAAAAAAGTTGAAGACTACAATGCTCTGATTGAAATAGAACTATCTACAAAGGTACTCTGCTGCTATTGATCATAATTTTTTAAGCAGTATTTTTGCCTTTAGTTAATAGTTCTTAACATTCCTTCTCTAGTATTTTTATTATTTAATTCTGTTTGTAAACATGCTAACTTCTGCGAGCTTCAAGCCAGAACTATAGTGGCAAATGATCAGGAAAAAACTTCTGTATTAGATGTACAACTTCTGGTGTAAATAAGCTTTCTGGAAATGAAACTTTTTTGAAAATGATATACACTTTAAATGTAAGAGTATTATATTACTGTGCTAGAATAGGAAATAAGAAATTTTTCAATTGTGTTGTTCAGGGTTGGTTTTGGGGTTTTTTTTGTTAGATTACTTCAGCATACGTAGAATCGTTTTTGTTAATTTGAAAACAAGCTCAACAGATCATTAAACAAATTTTTGAAGAGACTGGAATATTTGCCAAATAGTAAGAGTAATAAATATNAGATTTGCATTTGTGTGAATGACAATAATAAGCAGCCTGCAATTCATGATCACTCAATAAAAGGTCAGCCATCACACCAAAGAAGCTGCTAATGGAAGTCACAATAATTTGGTTGCTTATCTGGTTGCACAGATCTCATGTGTTCTACTGAAAAATTCTTGGCCTTGACAGACAGGCTGTAACCCATTTCTACTGAAACTGAGTGCTATATGCCAGATTCTTTTGGGGGTTACAATTTCTAAACGTTATCTAGAAATCATAGTGGAGCAGGAGACCCACACTGCTGTGGCATCAAAGTCAGGGACTGAAGGCACCAGAGGGGCTGACTTGAGGTCAAGAACCATGGGTAGGGTCAGGGGAGCTCCTGGGTGTTGAAAGGGTGTCCTGGGCTGTGGGCAGGGTGAAGGGAGCCTCAGGGACTCCACAAGCATAGTCAGGTTGGAGGTGCCCTAAGGTCTTACGTGTACAAATTGCTAAGTCCCAATTTTAGAGCAGTAGCTCTTGACAGTGGTGGTACAGTAAATCAGAAAATGAAACACAAGTATGAAAGTTCTTGAGATTTGGCAAGATCCTTGTTCCTTGTTGTTTCCTTGTTTCCTTCTTTCTGGATCATCCTATCTGGTTTCTCATTCACTTCCTTCTAAAAAGCTTCTCTGAAACTGGATTTTCGAGCTTCTGCCAATTCTCCGTATGGGAGAATGACTCCATTAAAAAACAATTAGCAATTATGGTGGAATCAAAAGAGCTATTGCTGTTTAAAAATTATTTGAAGTAGGAAGGTTTTCCCTCCTTTGGTATAATGAACTTTAATTTCCTATTTCATGCTCCATAAATGGAGCTTGACAAAAAAGAAGGTGAAAAATGCTCAGACTTCTCCAATGGCTGTTATAGATTGTCCAGGCTCACAACCATGCAAAAGTATGTTCAAAATTCCTAATAGTTTCTTGGTCCTGTCATGCATGTTGTAAGATCTCCATTATTTGAGATCTCCATTATTTTACATAAAAACCCCAATAATTATTACAACATAATCTTGCCATACAGTTATGTTTTGTAATGGAGATATGTCTTATACTTTCTTTCATAAACAAAAGGAAAGCAAACTGGAATATAGTGTAAATCGGTCAAAATTTGTGCAGTTTTTTAGGAAAAAATTGCTATTGTATATAGTTAGTGATGTCTTGTAGATATTTTTACTCATGTAAAGAAGTAAGGAACCTGAGAAGCTCAGGCTAATTTCCCTGCATATCTCTGACATTAATTTTCCATAGTTTTGAGAGCTGCATATTGGTTGCATGCCAAAATGCACCACAGAACACTGAAAAAGCAAATACAGAAAAGCATAGAATTATGTGGTAAGAAGCCCTTTTTCTGTCCATCACAAACTCTAATTAATTGGAAACCTCTGAGATGAAAGCCCATGATGATTGTGAACTTGGGAAATCTAACATGCAGTTAGCTAACTAATAGGTGAAACATCTCAATCTGCTGGGAAGAACAGAAGCAGAACTTTGTGCTAGATCATTAATTCAGGAGACACTTCTAAATCAGGTTATTACTTTCTGATTTGAATACCACACATGCAGCATTATTTATGATTTGGAAACTGTTACATAATTAGATACATGATTATCTTTTGTAATCTGCAGAATTTTTTTTCAGTCCTAGTGAAAGAATAATTCATTACACATTAAAATTCATAACCTCACACATTTCCTTCCACTGTACACTTGCAGGAACACAACTATATTAACTGTGAGGAATTTGCCTCCCAAATTCATACACTCTTAACCAAAAAATGTATACCAGGCTGTATTCATTGTTTGATTCAAAACTGGGCATCAATTCCTTTCTGATATTGGAACCAAAATTAATTTGACAAATTCCCATTCAGATGAATTAGTTCTGCATAGGATATGATAAGATACCACTTAGATTAATGTGCCTCCAGCACATTACCCATAATGATGGCCAAATTAATTCATTAAAACTTTGACCATCATTAGAAATAATGTCCTCAAGAAATATTAATCAAGTAGATACTTCATATTATGTTCTATATAGCACTGAACGTAAATTACATGAAGTAATTCTATATGAATTTCAAAACAGTAATTGGTTTACATTATTGCTTAACTGAAAGTAATTTGATGTTATTATGTAATCGTACTAATATTTTGTTACTTAGAGATAACTTTAGAGATAACAGGTAGGACATAACAAATGCATATTGGTGTAGTAAAACAGATCATAATGCCCTTTAACAGTAACGTCTTTTAGATTCTGGTTGAAAATATTTTACCCTCCAGGGAACAAACAGAAATAGAGTTCTAAAATTAACTGAAGTACTGATCAATAAACTAATTCAGACTGGCATCAGAAATCAAGATATAATGTACCTCAGTTTGCAATCCTACAAGAAATACAGGGTACACAAAATTTAACATTTCTGGATCTGATAGAGAGCCTGGTGTGGCAGATACTATGTTCTTATTAACAACTTTAAACAAATCAATAGAAATTTTTTTCTCAAGTGATTTAATTAGAAGGTTTTTTTGCACTTATTATATCTAGAAAAAATGTTGTTTCAGAAAAAAATATATCCTTTAATGTAAATTTAAAAAAAAAGTAATGTAAAAAAAATTAAAATATTATGTCAGTTCAAAATCCTATGTTAGATTTGCTCGTGTAATAACATATTTTCTCTTCACATTTATCATAATTATGTTCTAGCTAAGAATGAAAATTTCGGTAGCTGCCTACTTTTAAGAAGTGCAACTTCTTAATTTGGTCACATCTTTGATTTGGACTAAAGAAATTGTACTTTCTGCATAGTTTTGATAGCCTTCAGCAACCTGGCTGCTAGCCTCCTTTGATATTTCAATTATGCATGATAAGGCATACAGGGTATCAATCCAACCAGTAAACCAAAATTTTTTTGTTTATATTACATTCTATTGGACAAAAGCAATGAAAGGACAGAAGTAGTTCTTTATTTTATATGTAAGGTTTTCATTGATTGCAAAACCTATATTCATCCCAGTTAAAATAAGAGGCTAACAATGTAGTACTATTTTTGCATGGGAATCCAGGTTTGAATAATAATAATTCTGATACTTTAAAATGATCATATGATCTCTAAAAGAACTGGGTTTTGGAAATCTCCTTTTTCAAAGGTTTTCAAAGAAAGCATCTTATCCTTTCAAATACACTCTCAGTTTTGGCAGAAAGATGTTAGATTCTGAAAAATGTATCACTAGGTGAAAAATACTAATTTAGGGGAATACAAACTGAACATACCAAGAAAAATTTTATTTTTCCAGGAGTATTGAAGTAGCAACATGATCCAAATATTAGAAAAGTATTCACCCAGTATATGGCACAACCTTTATGGAAGTTATTTATACTTCTTTCTTAGTTTCAGATTAATCACAGGAAGCTATTCAGTCCTTCCAACCTTATCTTTTAAAGCAAGGTAAGAATTTCAGCTATTTCAACTTGAGTCTACCTTAATTTTACTGGTTCATCTATCAACTTTGTTGAACCACAGATCATACCAATGCTACATCAGGTAACTGTCCTGCCCTACTGACAATATGTTGTTTTGTGATGAAGCACCCTAATAATGGAAATAAAGCTTTTAAAGTAATATATCTGCACAGCTTTCTTTAGCAGTTAATATTCATTCTGCAATAAAAGAAAAATGGGTGGTGAATTTTCTGAAAAATTCTTTCAGAGGCCTGAGCCAGCCACTAACAACTGTATAATAAATACATATATTTATTTACAGGTGGCAGGCTTCCTGGTTTTCATCAATACTAGAGTGCTGCCCTACTGGTGCATACCCAGCTACAACCCCATCCCCCTTTGGATTAGATCTTTGCCTTTCAGCTTTGATTTGAAAAGGCCTTTATTGGAAATATATTTGCTAATGTGAGGTATTTCTTTTAAAAATCAAGCACACTTGAATAGAACAGGACAGCCTTTTAATGCCATTCTATAGTATTACATACATTTATAGCATATTTAAATTCTCAGAGCTATTTTTATAATCCTGTAGAGAAAGTATCACTTTTCATTAGTTTCTACTGGTAATTTATTTTGTTTAATTATGTAGTTGAAATTAATAAAAAGCATAAAATCATTTCAATTTTTTAGGAATGTAATGGAAAGTTTGAAGAATTTAAACTACTATAATTTAGAAGTAAATCTAAGCTACTGGGACATACGGATAAACCAATTTTAATTCATGTGGAAAAATGCAACATTTGACGATTAACTTGAATTAATACATGTATCATTGCTGAAAGTCTATAACCAGAGTTTTTTTGACACGAGAGGCTGGACAAGCTGGTTTCCAGAGGTTCATTCCAACCTCAACCATTCTGTGATTCTGTGATAATAAAGACTCTTAAAAACACTGAATGCAAGAAGCACTAAATTTTTTTGTTTGGGTTGTGAATGAGCATCCACAACAGTTGGTCACTCACCCAGGACAGTGGGTCCCAATACTCTCTCAGTAAAGAATCAATGTTCCAAACCCAATCATCTCTGTCCTAGACCCATCCTTTTTGATCAAAATAGCTAATGAAGAGCATTGTGGAGTAGCACAGGGAGAGAAAAGAGAGGAAAGATTTTAGAATATGTTAAGGTCTAAATTTGATTCAGCATATCCTTTTCAGGTTCTCTTTTCCTCCTGCATATTAGAATGAACACAGTTTTGAAAGTAATTTTGCCAGGTTTTATCATTGGGTTTATCCCATACTATTAAAAGGAAAATTTCTAAATTGGATATTAGATTGCAAACTATATGACTAACAAACATTCTTTTACTCAAAGGAGACAAACATCACCAAACATGTTCTGATGGCTTATTTTGATGTAATTCCTTAACCTAATCCCATTTATGCAAGAACATAATCAACTTAAAAATTAAGTAATAACCAAATGTATTGACACTCTGGAAAAAGATAAAAATTATATTCACTGCTGTAAACATATATCAACATATATCAAGCTATTTGAAAGTTACTATTATCAAAGAAACTTATATTAAAGACATCATGGAGATATTCTTGACAGAACTCAGGTTACATGTTTTCCACTTGAATGTGAGGAAAAAACCGTAATCACTTATTTAGCTGTAGAATAAAAACTCATGTATCTTTTCTTTTGCCATAAAATTCCAGCAGTAAATGAATGAATGAAATACATTCAATTATTTCTCCACACTAAATGAAATAGTCTCATTACGTATTGCATGACAAAAATAGCCCAAGTTTCCACTATTTCTTTTCAGACCTGTATAAAAATAAAACAAATAAAAATAATCTCTTGGGTTTATTGGCATACCTATGCTTCTCATTCTAGAAGTTCAGCTGCAACTGTAAAAGACAAAACTGGCCTAGAATATCCAGCCTAGAAATGAAACCATGCAGAGTAATCTCAATAACAGTGATTACATGCAAACTCATGCTGTCATTGTAATATATGCTAGCCAACTACACTGCTAGCTAGAACACATTCACTGAACTTTTTAGATTCAACAGGCACAACTTCAACCACGCTTTCAAATGCTGAAAGTTTGGGTGTCACTCAGTATCTGGCTACTCAAAACACTATTTTGTCTGCAAAATATTTTTAATTACTTACTAATTCAAAATATTTATTCAAATTATCTAGAGATAAGTATTAAAGCTCCAGTGTTTAACAAACATAATAGATGGATTTTATTTTTCCAGTTTTGTAGAATATTAGACATAGGCTAACCATATTCTGTGTTCTCTGAGCAATCTAAAATAAAACTTTATCTTAAATCTTGATATCTAAATCATAAATGTAGAGGACAAAGCCAATGATGCAGAACATCTAAGACAATAATCATAGAATCATAGAAAACATAGAATGCTTTGGGTTTGAAGGGGCCTTTAAAGGTCATCTATGTCCCTCTTCTATTTAGTTCATGAATGTAGTTTGTGAATATAATAATTTGTGTTATGATAGCAGTTATAATCTAGCAGAGACACTTTACACTTTACACTTTAAGGATATACTTTGCAAAAGGTGATGAGATAAGCATAAGTTCTGTGAGACTAGTCAAACTGCTTTAATTCCTTCCACTACACTTTAATGAGTGTAATAGCCTTCAGTTCTTCCATTTAGACATAAAGTCAATACATACATGACCACCTCTAATACAATAATTCTGAACAGCACAAATCTATGCTGTAACTATTGACTCACAGGGGGAGAAATAACTGGCAATCCCTGAAAGTATGTGTAGACATGATTTGGACTTTAATTATGGAGCTGATTTAAAGAACTTAATGGAGCTGGCAAAGAATTTCAGTTCTAATAAATTCCAAATCAAGGATGTTTTCTTGAGGTCAGTTTTGGCCCGAAGTTGACACTACAGCAATATAAAAGCATTACTGCATCATCTGTGAGTTACCCTGACATAAAGCAATATTGTGAGGAAAACAGAGGTAAATTTCAAAAATCAAACTGTAGGCTGAAGCCTGACTCAAAGAAACTATGAGATTAGTAATTGCCAAAGAATTCCAGGAGACAAGCAGGGACTTGGGCAGGTGGTTCTTTTCACTTTTCCTTTCAGGGAACTGCACTGATCTTTTAAGAAAGCTTTGATCTGTGCTACAGTCACATTAAGATAAAGGAGAGAAACAAGAAAGCTGTATTTCTACTTAGTATTGAATAAAAAAATTAGCTGACCTTATATTCCATTAAAAGTGTAGCAATGCAGCCTGGCTTTAGGCTAAGCAGCTCATGTATTATAACACAGGTGCAGAGCACCTTTTTTATGTTGCAGTGTTTTACTACATTAATTAGTTTTTTCCTATTCACAGATCTGTATACTTATTTTGCAAGGAAAGCCATACATAAATGTTTTCTGGTACAAACTGAAATTATGTTATGTTATTGTTATGGTAATTTATTTTATTTCATTTTATTTTATTACTTCATGGCCTACTTCCAGAATAAACTCTTATTATTTTTTTGCCCCTTATATATAAGGGAGATTCTCAAGGTGGTTATTAACTGTAAGTGGTTATTAACTGTAATGTAACTGTAGCTTTTTGATAGATACAGTAATATATGTATATGCATCTCATGCACATAATAAGTGAAGTATTTTCCCTTAAGACTATATATTTGTCCTGTGTTACCCATGGTTCCAACTGAAGTTGTTAAGAGAAGACTTATGATCTTTTCATGGTTTCCTGATAATTTAAATCAATGGTAGCTGAAGACTTCAAAAAGGGCATTTGATTGATTGGGGAACAGACAGTAGTTACACTACCTGGAAAAAACATCTGGTGAAGGCTGACTTATGAATATTGTTACATTTAGCTTAATATGAGCCAAACCAGAACAAATCTTCTGTATGGAGCCAAATATTTGTAGCAAATTAATCAATCTAACTGAAAATAATGAGCACTTATCAGCAGTCTAGTTTCAATAACACTAATAATCATAACCCAAACTATATACAGCAAAGAGATAATAGTGCCTTACAAATATTAAACCAGACACTTTACTAATATTTGCCCCTTTTCCCTTGTGTTAATGCCCATCCCTCACAGTCCCAGGCAGTCGGGTCAGTTGGTAACAACTAAGCTAGTGCCAGAAGGCTTCTACTAGTGATGGCAATATCTTATTTACAGGGCTTCAGCATTTTTCCCATAGACATAATGGAAGGACATTCGAACAAAAGCTGGATCTTACTTAAAGAAGCACAGTAAATTCTTGGCTGTTTGTTGGATACACAGTTTTTCCTCTCACTTTTGCATTTTGAGGAGAAGGAAGGTAGCACAGCAAATAACTGATTCACTGGCAGTCTTGAACTGCCACAGAGATGAACTGTGATGTATGCAGTTTTAACAGCCCCTCCTCAAAAACTGATCAAACACGGAAAACAAAATCTTATCCAAAGGCTAAAATTACAACAAGTTGGTGTTAATCATAATATGCACACATAGCAGTACAGAACCAGTATGACCACAGAATGACCAGTTCTAAAGCCTGTTCCAACACATTTTGCATCTGTGTTGATCAATTGCTTGTAATCAGTGCTTCTGACCTCAGATTTCATTCTGAGCCTACACTTCCAAGGCTTCTGCTAAAAATATGTAACTGTTCATTTAATATTCTTGAGGAGATGGCTGCTTAATAAGTTTTTCTATATGTGGTTTTCTTGACAACCACAGCATATTTTGGTCCTATATGACATAGATATTGCTATAGGATCATTAGAAAGTCAAGTTATGACTGGTAAATGGTAAAAATCACATAAAATAAATTCATTTTTATATTTAATAGTATCTATTTAATTATAGCAATATTGTGTATAAAGCTTTGATTTGATTCTTTTCAAATTATAACAGGACTCAGGTAATGCCACTAAGAACACTTGAAATAAGGTAAAGCATGGATCATTTTGACAGTGGTACTAAAGGCAGGTCAATGCATTTAACAGAGAGAAGTTTAAATTCACAAGAGGAGACACAGTCTTTTAGTACAAAGTGAATATAGCAGATGACCTTAAGAGCCTTTATTGTGAAAAGACCATGGCACTCCAGCATTGTTTCAAAATGGCAATTAGGACAACTAAGTAAAAGCTCCCTTTCAAAACTAGATAAACTCAGATTTATTTACTTATTTATTTTACTGGAAGTCTAAAGGCTTCAGTTTGTTTCATACTATTCAAATACAGAGTCTTTACAACTTCCAGTAAACTTACCAGTAAAGAAATGTCTATATTCGACAATTAAAATTTTGATAGATATATGATAAAGAGCTTAAAGAGCTTACTCCCTGTATCTTACTGGGGTCTTTGTCCCATGATGGAGATGCCACACACATTTACAGGATTTAAGTTGAGATGTCTGGCATTTATATGAGGATCAAAAGCAACTAAATCATGAAATTTTCATTACATGTGAAATACTTTCATAGCAAAAAAAAAAAAAAAAATTCAGTCAGATTCCCTTCTCAG
Source organism: Brachypteracias leptosomus (assembly GCA_013401335.1). Lineage (NCBI taxonomy): Eukaryota > Metazoa > Chordata > Aves > Coraciiformes > Brachypteraciidae > Brachypteracias > Brachypteracias leptosomus. Next base: position 24,640 of record VYZX01020455.1, on the reverse strand, counting down.
GTGCCAAGGAATTTTTTTGAGAACTGCCAGCTGCCTAATTTGTTGTAAAATCTGGAAAAGTTTTGAGAGAAAAGTGTGAAATAAGGTGAATTTAAAGCCATTTGAAATATGATGATAGTACTTGTTAGAAGAGGTAGATCAAAGAACACTCTAATTTACATTGACAAAAATAGTTATTGATAATGCTCTAATCACCATTTTTGAGTGGCTTTGGTGAATCACACCTAAAGTACAATGGAAAGACACTCCAGAGCACGTTTAAGCATTAGAAGCAGAAAGAAAAAAGACCACTGACCTGAACAAAGGCTCTTCATGTGTTCATATTTCATTTGGGGAAAGCAAAGACAGTACTGACACAGGAATTTATTGAGAAAATTCAGTCAAGAAAAAGCATAGGCAGGACATGAGACAAAAGTGTCATATTCATTAGAGGAGAGAGATTCTGAAACACACACCTAGTGAAAGTAACAGGAAAAAGAAACCTAATCTTTTCTATAGTAGAATGTATGAATGGAAATATATGTAGGTTTTGATGATTGATGTTCTAATCTTCCTAGACATAAAAACCCAGGATTCATCTTGTCTAATTTTTTAGGTCTAAATTTAATGCCTGAAACATTGGCATCTGGATCTAAGCTAATAATCAGAACTACTTTTACTGTCAATGAATAAAACCAGGCACTTTCAAAATATATTTTATCTCATTTATTTTAAATATCCGCCTTAGGATGAAACAAAATCCATTCTCAAAAGTAATGCTTGTTCTGTTAATAATCTGTTAATTAAAAAAAAAAGGGGGGGCAGGGGGGCATTTCATATGAGATATGTAGTAAGAAAATGTTCTTCCTTATGTTGCAATAACAGAGTAATACCATAAAAACAAGGTAAGCTTTAACTGTGTTTCAACCTGATAGAAAGGCCACTCTTCAAAGGACTTTTTCAACCACCGTGACATCAAGCTTTTGAGATTCACTTTGTCATTTCAGGTTTTGTAATCGTCAACATTTCTTTTCCCCTTCTTCTCTGTATGCATTTCTTCTTCAAACAAATACATCACATTAATATTTTCACTATAATGAATATGTTTCTGACAAGAAAGGAAGTTTTAATTCCAAATTATTTGCCAGGAACCTTTTCCAACAAAACCATGAACAGCTTTTTTAGTGAGAATTTGTGCAATTTTCCATATTCTTTAAATGAATATCCAGGAGATGAATATCCCATAGAGCCTTCATATGCACTCTACCTTTTTTAATGCAATATGTTTTGATTGGTTGACCATCACCTATTTAATCCTCAGAGATTGTAAGAGAGATGGAAACAGGGTACATGAGGACCCATTAAAACAAAGAATACTGAAAAGGTCAAAGTAGTACTATTCTGTTCACTTTTTACATAGTGTTCATTGAATTAAAAATCTCATTCTTGCAGAAATGGGTATTACTGGAGAAAAAAGTGCCCAAGTAACACAATCTAAAAAATTCCAATCCTCATGAGGTCTAGTTAGCACAGTTTCAAACAAAAGAAATAACACTGCTACTGACTTAAGCTTTATTTTGTGTTTCCTAAAAAAATCTTATTTGCATTTCAATAACATTGATTTACATTGTAATAAAACACAAACATGAAAGAAATAGTTGCAAAAAGGTTTCTCACTAATATAGAACATTAGACTTCATGTGTAATGTCTCCATCTCATGAGTGGTAATTCTATTTGTATATGTTTTTTACATGTTGTGTTAACATTGTTTCATGTGTTCATGTGTTAATTTACATGGTTTTATGTTTCTACATACTGAAAGAGTATAGCATGTTTTCTCCCCTTATATAACAAAGATCAAATAGGTCTTTGCCTGCATTTTTCTATTATTTGGACTTAGCAGTAACTATGGGAAAATTGATGTAATAGTAGTAGCATTGGAAAATTTCTGATTCTAGGAACAGCAGATCTTTCTAGACTTAATATTGACTTCTCAAGTGGTAGGGAAGGCTCAGTCTTCTTTTTTTTAATTTTATTTTTTTTAATTCCTATATATGCTTGAGTTCCACACAGACTCTACTCCTAAATAATTTTGATGGGCTGTCAGGCAACAGAGATGGAATTTAAATTATGGCTATCCATGGCTCAGGTTTTATATGAAGAATATTCAATTCATTCTGTTTAGCTGTATTTCAGTTGCAATGTATTTTGTTCTGGCCTAGAGCCAAGGAACTTTTAAACATATGGGCAAGATAATTAGAATATTTCAAAATCTGCCACTTTAGAATCATAATACTGGTGGATTAAACTGACCAGTTTTTTCTGACCTATAGCAGTACTTTGCATTATGCCATTAAAACAGAACTGTAGCAACACTTTACTTTTTTACCTGCCAAGGTCCTGATGAGACATTAATTTCAGGAAACATTTTAGTACATTTTCAAAGGAGATGAAATGTGAAAAACCAGATATTTGTCACAGTAAACAGTAAGCTATCACAGAAATTGCAATACACCCAATTTCAAAGCACGAGAATAATTTTTTTATGAATAAATAAAAAAGGTGTCCTCTTTGCCAGTAGTTCCATTCAGTATCATCAGACATTTTTCAAACAACTGTGTGTTAAGCCCTTAAGAGTTTTTGTCTGTGAACATACAGAAGTTCAAATCATGATGAAAAACTGAAAGTGTGAACATTTCTGAAACTTGGAAAGCCTTCAACAACAACAAAAAATCAAGCACAAAGGTGAAAAAACATCTCTAATGTTCAATTCTTACCTTGTTTTAGGCAATAATATCATTAATAGTTCACTTCTAGTCTGCTCATGATGGGATGTTATCATGGGTCACAGCCTTGGCCTCTGACATTCCAAGTCCTCTTTCTGAAATTACAGTGCAATCCCACGTGGGGAAACATTAAAAGTTTGTAGAAGATTTTGCTAGAAATAAAAGCTGCAGGATAATTCCCCATACAGGTAACAGCTGTTTGTCAAGCACTGATTTTGCTCTTATGCTAACTGCCATGCTGGCAGATTGCTGACGATTTCTGAAGTTTAGAGGCTATGCAGAAAGAGACAGGGATTACTAGCAAACTTGTAGCCAACAGAGGGGAAAAAAGGGGATTTCAAATTGCATTGTGTACTCTGGAATTTTCACAAATAGTAACTGGGTACTTTTTACAGATTATTGCTACTTTTTCCTGTCCAATATTGTAAAAGTGTGGTCGCAATCACTGAAGGTGTGCTTATTAAAATCCTCTGGAGAGCTGTTGGCTGATGTATTGCTGCCAATTTTCATCAGTCTATCATGTATTTACTAAAACTTAAGCTATTATTTTAACTATTACAGGAAGTTTGCAATCTGAGAAGCCATTTAATCACTTGAAAAATGGAAGAAAAACATTGGCAAGGTTGAGAAATCCCTGTTATCCCAGGTGAACATGAAAGAAGGCAAAGTAAATTTTCATTGGTAGTAGCTTGTCCAGAGAGCAAGGTGTTCTAAACCAGCCTAGCCTTAGGCTACTGCTTTCATGCTGGCGCCGAGCCTGCTGCAGAAAGACCTCTGTCAGATCTCTCTCCCACTGCTAACATTAAGGATTTTGGAGGGCTGTTAAAGGGCACCCATGTCCAGTTTTAAGGATTAACAGTGCTGGTGGGAAACAGATGGGTTTAAAGTCATAATTCTCTCTGAGGTTGAAGTATAAAGGCTACGAAATGTAAACAAATTATTTAGCTACTAAACAAGCAGCCTTTGGAAGTAGCCACAGTGTATTTTATGGATGATAATCAATAGTGGAAATATTAAAAAATCACAACAACAAGGTGAACAAGGGTTCACAAGGTGATGTAGCTCAAATTGAAGTTACATAACATCACTGTAAGCCTGCTTGTGCTTTCACATACATGCATTTGATATGTTCTGACATTAGGAAGAAGTTCTGATGTTAGGAAGAAGTTCTTCCCCATGAGGGTGGTGAGATGCTGGCACAGGTTGCCCAGAGAGGTGGTGGAAGCCCCATCCCTGGACATTTTGAAGGCCAGGCTGGATGGGGCTGTGAGCAACTGATCTAGTGGGAGGTGTCGCTGCACATGGCAGGGGGGTTGGAACTAGATGATCTTTAAGGTCCCTTCCGAACCTGACAATTCTAGGAGTCTATGATTCTAAAAAGCAGGCCTGGTTTGTGAGTGGTGACATTTAGAGCTCATATAATCAGAACTGCTTCCATTTATGGAAGTCCTTCCCCCACCTTGAATAATAAAGGTGTCTTCTGTTTCTGTGCAGCTTTGGAATAAGACCTTAGAAATGGCATTGGCTGTGATCTCAGACAGGATGGTGTGTTGATCCAGAATATTTTAGTTAATCTTCTGTGCAAATAAACATGTGAAAAGCATATATGTACTGCCACTACCAGTCTTCCCAGGTTTGACCACTTATAGTGCCCTGTCTTCTCAGTGCATCTATGTCCTTTCTGTTTTTTCAATGTAATTAAAAATCTTAAAGGGCCAAGACACTCTCAATTCATTTTTTTAAATGGAAATACAACTTACACCTACCTTGAAAACAATAAAATATATAGCATAATTTAGGAATACTTCAGAAACATTTCTGACATCTTGTTTAACTTGTAAATAGCAAATAATTCTCCACTTTTGTTTCAAGCCAGATACTGTTTCTTTTTAAGTCTATATAGTATTCCATAATTTATTTCAGTATTCCCAGCTAATATCAATTAGCTGACTAACTTTAAGTATATTACATTGAATTATATGTTATAAAATCAATAATTAAAGTCATTAAACTTATGTAATATCCAGTACGAGAATTCATTATATTTCATTAAAGCCACTTATTCAGTATGAGTACTGAAGAGTATTGGAAAACAGCCTGAAAGTCTTGCTAAGATTAAAACCTAACCAATTAAGAATCAACCCAAAGTTATTTTAATTTTTCTAATGTCAAGGTATTAGAATAATGTATCAAGAAGCATTTTTCAAATATTATATAGCCTATTAGTATCACTTTCCATTTAACTTAATTTAATGAAATAGTCCTTCTATATTAGTAAATCAGAAAGAAGGAGAAAGTCAAACGTAAAAGGAATAGGGTTTGTATCAGCAAATGAGTGAGATTTAATTTTGCCTTCCAATTTTAGGGCTGAATTGTGATTCTGAATCTTATTGATACAGGAATGCAAGTCTAAGATGAATATGCAGGTATATAGACAGGCTTTTAGAATGCTAATCTAGAAAATGTTGGCAGATTTCCCCATATAAATTTTCCTCTCCCAAAATGACCTTGTATTTACTCTCACTATCTTGTTTAAATTTAAATTTTAAACTTTTCTAGATTTTGGTGTTTATATTTTCCAGTTTTTCTACTCATTTAATTTCTATACTAGGTTAAAAGATTTTACAAAGTTAGCGAAACTTACACAGAAATGCCCAAGAAAGTTATAAATAGTCACATTTTTATAACACAATGCCTGTGCAAAGACAAAGCTTATGTTCAAAATCATTTATGCTCACAGATTCACAAAGCATGATGACAGATGTGGTAGGTTTAATCTAACAGAAGTGCAAAATCAAAAGATACTGAGAGAAAGTCGCATCATTTCTAAAGCTCTCACCAAGATTTAAAATATGACTAAGGTAATTTACCTCCCAATATGGCATTAAATTTAGCAGTTCTTAATGATCAAATATAATCCATTTAATGCTGGTGAACTGCAGCAGTGTAAGCGAAAATTGATGGAAGACTGATATAATTATACCCTACCAATAACCAGATTATTTTAAGAGGATGTCAAAAAGATTTAAAATGCAAAGATTTTCTAAAGCCATCCTGGAATACTATTTAATAGGGATCTTTGTTAAAAGAAAAGGGCTTTTTTTTTTCATTTCTTAGCTCAAAGATGAAAGAAAATAACCATAAGTGAGCTAATTTTTATGAAATAAGAAAATATTATTTATCAAAATAACATATATCATAGAATCATGGAATGGTTGAAGTAGGAAAGGATCTTTAAGGGTCACTTAGTGCAACTCCCTGCAGTGATCTTTAAGTGGATCAGGTTGCTCAAAGCCCTGTCCAACCTGACCTTGAATGTTTCCAGGGTTGGGGCACCTGCCTTGAGGTCCATCCACTTGAGAGGTGTGGGAAGAGAGGTTGCCAGTGAAGACCAAGGCAAAAATGTTGAGTAGCTCAGCCTTCTCCTCACCTGTTTTTGCCAGTTTGCTAGTTGTGTTCATTAGCAGCGGTATGCCTTCTTTGACATAACATAACATATCTTTGACTACTTTTCTGGTTGACATACCTGTAGAAGCCTATCTTTGCATCCTTTGCCAAATTTAGCTCCGGCCACGCCTTGGCCTTCCCGACCCCATCCCTATACAACCAGGCAGTGTCCCGGTGCTCTTCCCAGGACACCTGTCACTGCTTGTACTTTCAGAGAATATATTTTAATTCTATTTTGAACAACGTCATAAAGAAGGAAAAGAAGAAAAAAAAAACCCAGGAGAAAGGAGACGAATGAGGAAAGAAACTTACACATTGGTCCATATTGGTCTTTTTTGTAACTTGAGGGGGCTGCCCTGTGCCTGCCACAGCCGATTCCAGCTGGCTCCACTGGCCCCACCTCAGGGCACAGCTGAGCCTCTCAGCCATGGGCGGGTGGGAAAAGCCTGGGGGAGAAAGGGCCAAATGCTGCCTGGCAGCCAGGGCTGAGAGACACGGGGTTTCCCTGCAGCCCGTGGGAAGGACTCAGGCTGGAGCACGGAAAAGTGGGAGCACGGCAGTGGGAAGAAGGTACTGAGCTTTTGGTTAAATTACTTTTCCCTAAGTTGAGTCTGTTGTGCCCAGAGTGGTAACTGGTACGTGATTTCTCTGTCTTCATTTTGACGCCTGAGATTATTTTCTCCCGCTATCCTAGTTGAGGAGAGTGAGTGAGAGAGCTGTTGGGTGGGCATCTGGCCAAGGCACCACACTTTTAAAAAATAAGATAGTTGACTTACTGTATTGTAAATATGTGATAAAATCTGTTGGAGGGATGTTGGTGGTTTTGGATGTCCTAAACCTGCTTTTGTTTTTCATGATATGGATGTAACTAAGGGAGTTAGAAAGGGCAATGCCTGTACTTTTTTTTTTTAAAAACCATCTTTTTAAAGTGCTTTTTAAGTATTCAGATACCATCACGGCTTAGACTGAGGTTACTCTTATAACTAAAGATTACCCCTTCATGGAAATGTGGTTCTAATAATGAGTAGTGTGTAAAACTTAAATGCTCTGGGTTTTTTACTACTCATTGTTGCAGGCATTATTCATTTGACTGCTTCAATTCGTAAACATATATGAAGAAGAGTTAGAGTAACCTGTATAGTGTTTTTTGTAAGAATGGGTCATACTTCACTGATAACATAAAAGGAGAGCTTTCTTGAACTGCAACTGGTATAACTTTTGTGGATGATAAGGAGTAGAGAATGGGACATCACAAATTAAGAACTAGGTAATTGTCAAATCTCTATAACTGTCAGCTGAAGAAAATATAATCATATGAGGGTATTTCAGGCAGGTACCATGGGGCCTGAAGTAGTGCTATTGAATATTTTTCATTTGTGATCTGGAAATAAATATGGAAGTCATCACTGGGAAGGCTTATATATGCCATAAAAGTTAGTGGAATGAAACTTAATGAAGAGAACACAGTCAGGCAAAACTGTTTGGATTACTTGATAAGTGATGCACTTAAATGGCGTTTCCTCTGTAAAGCCATATGCACAATTATAAATCTAGAAATAAGGACTGCAAGCCATACCTACTCAATGAATAACTTTTTCTTATACGGAGCATTTGTTTTCTTATAAGGTTTTGGAAAACTGATTGATGCAGTTTAGTGAGTTTATTGCCCTTTAGCCCATCTGCAGAGTAAAATGTTACATTAACGTAATAATAAATCATGATCTATTAGAGGCTGGAACAGCAGGATGAGCTAGAAGGAGCTCAGTGCATGATAGAATATGTAAACCATATTTATACAATACTTGTTTATTGTATTTGGAATCATCTTAGTGGTTGTACATTTCTTTCCTTCTCTTGTATGACATTGATAATTACATCTAATTTACACACCTTGTTGACAGTCTTATGGTCTGTGCAAAAAGCCTGTTTCTGGGTTTTTTTGGTTTTTTTTTTTTTTTTTTTTGAGCTGCTTTAGTAGCAAGAGCTTTGGCTATTAGCAAATTTCTGTAAGCAACCTTAGTATAACACATCCTGGGAATAAAGTACAGAATAATATTACAATGCTTGGGTGTACAGCAACAGTGATTCTTAAAAGAACATAGAGGTCATAGTAGACAAAGCTGAATATGACACGGTAAAGATTTTGTGTGATACTGTGATATGAAAAAATAATGAATAGGGGAGTACTGGCCTACCAATGATCCACACACATGCCTTGTTGGAATGGATTTTGGAACACTGTACTTTTCTGGTGTCCTCATTTTACGAGGGTGTTGAAAAAAGAGAATGCATAAAAGAGCCATGAAAATGAGCCTCTAGGTGAAGATACTTCTCACTGAAGGGTGAAGAAAAAACAGTCTGTTCAGATTTTCAAGAATAACTTAGTTGCATTGTACAAATACGTCTATGAAGAATGTGTGCTAGAGTGCTAGGATATTTCATTGATCAGAAAAAAAAGTACGACAGGAACCAGTGGCTTGAACCTGAAACAAAGTAAATTGGAAATACCATGTCTCCTTTTAACCAAGAGAGTGGTAAACCCTGAACAGAGGAAACTGTGAAGGGAAATGCACCCTCTGTGGCAGTGTGCTCTCTGCCACCCCCTGCTTGAGCCATAACCACCAGTGGGGGTTGTGATGGCTGCATCCAGCTTACTCTGGACTTTGAGGGACAGATGGCAACGTGGTAGCTCACGGCTGTCTGGAACAGTGACTCACACTTCTTGCTGGTATGAAATACACTGTAAGTCATATTTGATTTCTGATTAATCTCAGGAAAGCATTAAAGACTCTTCCTTCATTTCTTGAGTGGGTGCAGAGGCTCAAGGTTTAGGGTTGTGTAGTCTTTGACTACAAGCTCAATGTGCACTGTTTTTAATCACTGTTATAAACATTTTAGTTGTCACAATGCTAATTTTATTAACATTCTTTCCATGGTAGTGCCTCTTCAGTTTCTGAAAGAATTCCCTAGTGGCAGGTAAAAGGGCAGCAGTTAGTCCTTTGCTTTAAAGAAAGGCTGATTAGAAGGCTTTCCTAGATAAAGTTGTTATTTTATTGTGTATATAGCATATAAACATTGTGTATATGGCATATTGTGTATATGGCAGCACAGACAACAAACAGAAGGAGCAAGGAACGCCAAGAACACTCACAATTGAACACCAAGATTTTTAAAGCTTGTTTTCAAGACTGTGTATTTGCACTAGTACATTATTTTGCCCAAATAATATATCTTGTTTCAAGGTCGTCTGTCTACCTGTGTAGACATGACCTCATAACTTTGTTTTAAATTGCTGTCAAATTTAAATACTGCAAATGATGTAAAAGCTATTAAATGCTGTTTTAAAATGCACCCCATCCAAGCTGTTTAAGGTAGATTGTTTAGGGCAAGAATTGTGTTATGTATGCATTTTTATTTATTCTGAATCTGGCCTATACTTCACAATAGGAACCTTGGAGTCACTTAATCAGCCTTTAAAAGCACTGCCTGCTCACCAAAATAAATTTACTATTTCTGGGCATATTGTGCATACAAAAAAAATTGTCTCTTAAGTAGGCATTACTCCCAGTAATATCAAAGTGTTAGCACATTGCCACTCTTTGCAGAAGTGTTATCTACAAGTCATTGGTCATTCATTTGGGATGAATTCACATAGGCAAGCTTTTTTTGTTGTTGTTGTTTTTGTTTTTTTCTGGTTTTAACATCCATCTGTTCACATAGATTCCACAGATTGTGCTTGTGGTTCTGGCTGTCAGAGAACAAGAAGGCTTAGCAAATATATCTAATATACTTTAAAAGTAGTTTGGAAACGATTTAAGAACATGGAGAAATGTGTAGGCTCCAGGCAATCTAGTACCTTAGAGAATGTACCCATCCCAGAGCTGTAAACTCTAATAAATCATATTGTGAACATACTGTAAACATTTTCATTGTTCCAGCTGGCAAAATGTTTTTTTCATGCACGCAACATAGGCCATGTTTCCAGCACATTCTTTGTTCTTGACCTAAAGGACACATCTACTTTTAAAATCAGTGTTTATATTCTGTGTTGAATTTTTTGTGTTCACTCTTTTTGGCAATGTGACAGAGAAGCTGAAGAACAATGAGTAACTAGAATGAAAATGTACAAATAGGCAGTCAAAATACAGTAGAAACCAAAAATAAAAATCTGTCCCAGGTAAAATTAATCAGATCTAGTTAGTGGTGGTATGAACATAAATGGAAAAAATATTTATAAGGACCTCTTTCCTCCAAAGTTGCATTGAGTCTTGTCCATGGAAAAGATCCTAAGAGAATTCTCCGTATAGGGCTGTGCTGCAGGCATTCTTTCTTCCTCAGTAGTGGATAAGCAACATGGAACTGCATAACTACTATTATCTCTTGGACTAAAATTTAATTGGCGAGTGACTTGATTTTGATTCATTATTTGCAGATGCTGACACATATATGGGTTTGCAAGTTTAGTCATTTATGTCAGAAACAAGACAAGAGATCATAGAATCATATAATGTTTTAGGCTGGAAGGGACCTCTAGAGGTCATCTTGTCCAACCTCGCTACACAAGTACCTGACATCAAAACTCCCATCTTCCTACTTCTCTGTGGAGGTCAGTTCTGTAAAAACTTCCTGATAATCTACTTTCATTACCTCCATATTCCATGGCATCTCACCATTCTCCTCCCAGGAAAATGTTTTAATCAACAGCAGAGCAAAGGCTATGCTAGGAAGGTGGGATTCCTGACAAATTCAGAGTAGGGCTGATGTCTGTGAACAACCTATCTGAATTCATTCCCAGGGATTCTGAACAACCAGTGCGTCTCATGTTCTGAAGGACACAGACTAAGGAGGTAAGAGAAGCCCAGCAAAAAACTGCCTGGTAAACCAGAAGTCTGTCTCTCTGTCATAGGGCACCAACCTGCTCAGGAGATTATAGCAGCTCGTCTTGGATCACTGGAAGCAAACATCAGCAGGATGGGATGCAAAGGACAGTCTGAGAATGTAAATGACTTCTCTCTGCCTCTTGTCTTGTCACAAATAGTGCATCCTAGGCAGAACTTCCCATTCAGCTTAATTGCACAGCCTCCAAGAACTGCTGTGTCTTTGTCCTGTCATTCTCATTTCTGCCTTGCTCTTCATGCCATGCCCTTAGCCCCTGTGTTAGTTGTAGTATCCTGTGCCACCTTCTCATGAACTGTCACATCCAACTGAGCTCATGTCCTTAGCTGAACTTTACCTCTTAATTGGCCAACCCTGCAAAAGAGTGCCGTGTACTTTTGACCAGATTTCACAAAGCTGGATACAGCTGTTTTTTTATGAAAAACTAACCCTGATGAAAATAGGCATGAAAGAATACATGTCCAGGAAAAAATGGTATGCGTGAGTATCTGTAGAAGAGGTAGAAACAGAATACTCTGGAGTTAATCTGTGCAGTGTTTTGCAGAAATGACTTGTGGTCCTCAGTAAATATAATTCAATTAATCGACATCAACCCTTAATCCGAATGACATGTTTTACTATCTTCAGAGATTCAATACTAAATCAGAATAGTTTTCACAAACTAAATATATAAACCCCACCTTTATGTGACTTTCTTGTCCTTTCTCTTCAGTGAATCATATCAGTTCCATACTATGAGAACTGTAAGAATCGAACCCCAAAAATATGCTTCCCTTTGAACCTATTGCAAGACACTAGTTTGTCAATGTTTGTACTAAGCTTTAGAATATAACAGACAACTAATATAAAGTATGAGGCCATTAGAAATAATCATATTTGAGAAGCAGTTTAATGTAAATATTATCTCTTCATTTTCACTTTAATCTAAGGAATGTTAAATATGCAAATAATACATTTTTGTTAGAAAATGTCACCCCAAGATTTAAAAGTATGTGCTTAAAGTCCAGCTCATACATACTTAATTGTACTGCACTATATGTTGTACCTACTTACTGAATAAGGTATTTTAAGTCTGATTTTTCAAAAAGCTCAGCACTTACAACTCATTTTTCTTCAAATTTCACATGCTCACCATTTCAGTACAAGAGGATGTATTTAGTGGTTTGTAGATGTAAATATCAATATAGAACTCTAACTTTAGGCACTGAGGTTTCAAACTTTCTTGGTATAATGTATTTATTTAGAAATATTCATTGGCCATCTTTGAACCAACAAGTGTGCTATATCTCATATGGTAAGAAAATCTGCAGCATTTTTTTCTATGCAGCTAAGAATCATTACTTGCATGTCACTTTAAATTTAAGCATGGATTGCAGAGAAAGTATTTTGAAACTCTGTGATAACCTGCTGCCAAAATGCTGTTTCCATTGACAGCTTAATAGAATGGAAAAATGCTTGCTTTCTATTTAGTAAAATTTAGGACCTGATCTAGATGTGAATTGCTTCCACAGGAGATCTCACAAAAAATGTCAGGCAATGGGTTATGTAGCACTGCCAGCGAAATGGAATTCTGAAAGGTAATACACCTTTGCCAACAGATAATTGGACACTCTGCATAGGTTACATCTCAAGAAGGAAGTTTTCATCCTATATAGCAAAAAACTACTGAACCTTGCTGATTTCATTAGTACATTGGACATTCTTAGTGCTTACCGAGCATGGGTACTTACATTGTCTAAGCATCATTTCTTCTGAAGATTGAGTTATTCTTTTAAGTGTCTGAAAAGCAGAAGAGACGAAATAAGCTTAAATGGAACAGAGTTAAAAACCAGCAGGTTCCTCCTTTGCCAGTCTCTTTTTCTGATGCCACACAAAGCAGCATATAATATGCACCATGCCTTGTCCAAAAGTCCATCTTTTCATACTGATAGAAAGCCAGCCATGAAGGTGCAAGTCTTCAATTTTAAACTCATAAATGGAACTATCAGCCTATCATAGCAGAGTACGTAAGTCATCTTTTTTTTTTTTTGTTCTTAAGTAGTTGCCAGGTAATCACCAGCAGCCTGAATTAATTAAAATGAAAAATCTAGCTAATTAGAAAAAGGAACTTAGCCTTTGTTGTCTTCAGCACCAATGATCACATGAAGATTGCACTCTGTCCTGCCTGTTGGCATATAATTTGATGAGATTTTCCCACAGTACTCAAGGGACTTTAAATTTTAATTAAAAGATTTCTGATTCCTTCCTTATGGTGTCATAGAAGTGAGTTGTCCTGAACAGTTCACCTCTCAAAAAATAGCAGAATATGAGGCATGGCAGTGTATGAGAGAATATTCCGAAGAAAATATTCTGAGTCACTAAATCATAACTGAATTCTAGGTATTGATACTCGTCATATTCCATATTTGAAACAGGAATAACTACTGACTACTGTGCATTCCTCATTTGTTCATAAAATTGAGTGCAGAAGGACTGCTGCTAATATCCCCTGTATCGGGGCTGAGGTTGATGTAACAAACTGGCTAGGAATTAGCTGATGTTCTACGGCCATGGCAGCTCCCAAACCCAAAATCTTGTATGTGCAAAGCTACTTTTAACACATTTGGAGCTTTTTTCCCCCATCTCAATAATGTAGATTTATGCTTTAATTAAGATGCCATACATACCTATAAATGAAGTTGTACAGTACAATTATAGAATTTCTAGAAATATATGTATAGAATATATAATGAATACAATAAAAAATGTAATGAGAACTATTAACAATTTGCATATGACATCCAGATGAAATATAAACTGGGAAGAGTGAGCACAATTAATTAAGGAGAAAGGAAATAACTTTTAATGTATAAAACCAGTATACCACATCGTAATAAAGTCACATTCACTCATGCAGTACTACTGAAGTAAGTAAACCTACACTAATGATAACACTTCTACACACAGGGGTATTATAACACATAGCTTGGAAAATTTTAACTATTATTGAAATGCAAATTCTTAAAGAATGTTCACTGGTGAAGCATTTTATCAAGGATTCTGATACACTAATTTTCTCTGGAAATCTAGAAATCCAGATTGGAAATGTTTCTGCTCCACCTGAAATAAGATTTTTTTCAGAGAATTTATGTTACTTATGTTACATTGTAAATCAGTCTAGATACGGCAAGTTTTTGTGATGTTTTAAAGAAGTCCCTTCCAGCCTTTTCCAGTGTTTATTAACTTAACAGAATAAAACTGAAAAATATTGTGGTGATCTTGATATTTCTTCAAGTATTTACTCTTCTCAGACTTTTTTTCTTGTAATAGTTACAGAAGAGTATTACTTCATATACTGTTTTTCCCCAGGTAATTTGAATTTCAGAGAAGGTGTCTAATCTTCCTCCACATGTTATTTTCTTTATTTAATACTACTATTGTCTTGAAGTTAGACTCTATGAGTATCGCTGACTTTATTAGAATAAGATCCACTCCTTGAAAGGATTTAATATGTTTTTTCACCTCTGGCATTTGAAAGTATGTCTTACAAATGTTAGACTTAAAGAGAATTACAATTTTAGAACTATACAAATATAGTTTTTCTTTTTTTTTTTTTAATATTCTGATAAAGTCCAGTAATGCCATTAAACACGTCAGTAAGTTGCTACCTGCATGATTTATAACATAAAAGCTATGTGAGTGCAAATTTGATAGAATTCCATGTAAGCCAGCAAGCTTCTTCAGATTATAAATGCCCCAAAGGAGATCACAGTATCATAGGATATAATCTAGCCCGCATTTAAATCAATACAATTACATTTTGAAGAATAAAATCATGTGGATATTTTGCACATTTCACACCTTGGAAGCTCTCTGATCTTTATGAACTGATAGCTAGAGACAGATTCAACACTTTACTAGTCAATTTGTTTTGGTCTTATTTTTGTACCTAATGGGGATGCTAATTGGTTTTGTCACTTTGTCATATATTTGGATTTCTCAACTGACAGCCACAAGAGAGTCTACAAGCTGGCTAACTGCTGAAAACAATTGAACAGTACATTTGAAAAATTTTCAACAAACAGCCACTGTCTTCAGGGCATTATTTCATTACTTCCCAGTAGTTGATAAAGGAGATGCCTCAACCGCATAGGATACATGATAACTTGGGGAAAAAAAATCAGCTTTTCAGTAACTTTCAGATTATTTTTTAATTTTATTTTTCATAAGTAGCTAAGCATAGTAATACTGCAAATTTTAATTGCATCTACAAAGTTCATGGAAACACACTTAAAGCCTACACAGTGTCTCAGTAGTTGACACTAAACAGAAAGTGATGACATTTGATATATTTATTTAATTGTCATGTATTTGGTACATAGCAAGTCTGAAAATATTGAAAAATAAAGAAATTATAATTTTAAGTGTTTTTTTAAAAAAAGTCCGTTTGCCATTTTCAGATATTGACTCAATTTATGTGAAAAGTTCACCTTAATTTTCTTTGGTTATCATCAAATACGTGAATGCCAGAAGAAGGATATTTGTCTTTTACACAAGCAATTCATACACAAGTTGAGAGGCAAAGTTTTTAAAAATTCACTTTTGGCATATCTTGTAGAGATGGCTATGTGGGTTATTCATTTTTGTTTTATCATAATGTGGATGTACTGACTCACTTTCAGGTATCACTATCTTTTGGGGTTATAGTAGAGTCAATACAAATATTTATGTTTTTCTTCTGAAAAACAGTGCTATTTACTGATGCTTCACATGTTGATTTCCTGATTAGGGCAAACTGCATCAAATGAAATCTTGGTATTGTTTTAATAGTAACTTATGAGGTCCCTGTAGACATAGAACAGAGTTGGCCTCAGTGGTATTCAGACAAACTTTGCCACCCTCATGGAGCAGCTGGCCTTTGCCCTACCATGTCACAAATAGTACTATTCCTCAGCTGAGGGAAACTACTATTTTGGTACAAACTTTATTTTAAATACTTTTTTCTAGGAATTGGAATACGGTTGTGGTTTTTTTTGTTTCAGTCTCTGCTCATTTAATAATAGGATTTCCTGAATTATAAAGACAATGATAGCCACTGCCTGGTAGTTAATGCTGATTTGAAGGCCTTCTATAAGGATTTTATGCTTCCAGTGGCAGTGAGGGTAGATTTTACTTTCGTGTTCTTTGAAAATAACAATGGAATTCCAAGTTAATTCAATAGATCTATTAACTTTTGGATGAACTGTCTACAGCCCTCACAACTTCAGATATAGTCGCATTATTTTCATTCTTACAAATAATAGATCATGAAGAAGATGAACTCATGAATTCTCTTTAAGCAACAAAAAAGCCAGAAGGTAAAGCCTGCACTGAGAGGAAGAAATTCCTGGGGTATTATTTTAAGAAGAATGAATAATGATATGTTAATGAACAGTTGCAAATTATGTCTATTCTCCCCTTTATACCTTTGCCTAGCAAGTGCCAGCTGGTGTACAGAGCACAGATTAGACTTAGATGAACAAGACTGTTCAAAAAGATTCCAGTCTCCTGTGTTTCTAGTATATGCAGAATCACTTAAAGAATTATCAAAATTTTAGAAAGAAAAAAAAACCTTAAAAGTTTATGCTTTTGTAAGTAGTCATGACAAGTAGATTTAATAAAAAAGGATCATGATGATGCATCGAGAAGTGGGGAGAAAAGCAGCTTCAGTGTAGAAAGGGACTTGCAAACTCACAAAAATTATGCAGATGGTGGGAAAAAAGATTTTATCATCAGAACTTGTAGCTTTCATCAGACAGTTATGCAAGGAGTGTAAGACATGCTGTAACACTGACCTTGCAGACATAAATCCCTCTACTTACTATGTTGCTCGGCATAATTTGCCTGTCCATAGAGTTTGTTTCTTGCCAAAGCAACTCCTCCATTCTTTGTTGCCAGAAGCAAGCTACATCTGTCTCTGGATGCTAGTTTAATCCTTGAGAGTCATATACCAATATGGAAAAAAAAAAACCCTTGCAATATTCAGAAGCAGACTCCATTCATTCAACTATGAAGCCTTAGAGATGTAATTACAAAGCAGGTGATCAACTACTATGCATGCTGATCTTTAATCAACACATACTCAAAGATAGAAATGCATAGTACAAGTAAATGATTAGTTAATTTAAGAGCTAAGGGAATGTCACAAGGGAGTATGTTAAGAGCAGCCTGACAGTTTATTAACTGTGCTAGCATTTCGTGTCAGTAAAACACTTATTTATTTGGAACCTATGTGATAATTTTACCAAAAGTATTATCACCAACCCCCCAAAATTGTTAAAAAGATCAAAATGTCGATAAGGAACTAGAAAGATTTTTGTCCTGGTTTGAGTTATAGCAGAATTAATTCCATGCTGTGATTTTACTTTTCAGCACAGTCTCTTTTAAGTAACTGCACATTCTGAAGTTAACGACACATTTTTTCAGACAGTGTCTGCTTCTAGCAGAGATAACTTCACGATGCTTATAGTTACTACCAAAGACTGGTGTGCAGAAAGGCTCTTGCTTATACTTGCTCCTGTGCAGACCAAGTCACTGCTAAGTCTTGTATACCATGTTGGGGATGTAGTAAGTAAGAGGTTGTACCTGTGGGGTGGAGCAGACAGGATAGGTGATACTAAACTGACCAATGAGGTATTCAATCCCATATACATCATATTCAGTACAAAGCTGAGGGATCATGAAGGTCAAGTTCTCCTCTTCAATGGTCAGTGTTTGAGGAGGACTCTGTCCATTCTGTCTTCATTCTCGATCTGTGTGTTCCTGAATCCAGTTCCATAATCCAACTCCTGAATCTGGTTCCCACCTGCCGCTAAGTCCAGTCTGGGATCTCCCCCGTGCCTCCTCCACAGCATCAATGGTGACAGCGACATAATTGCCATCAGGAGGGTTGGGTTTGGTATTGTTATTGTATATATTTGCGCACATTTCATTTTATTGTTATTATTTTCATTAAAGCTTTTTTTAGTATCCCAGTCCATAACTGTCTCTCCCTTATTCCCTTTCCCTTCCCTTTGGGGAAAAGAGAGGGATTAATAGTGAGTGTCTCTCACTTGTTTAGTGCCTGGCTGAGCCCTAATCCTTGACAATTTAAAATAAATTGCAGTCTAAATTTTCACTTCATTAGCTATTTTTTCCTGCCTTTTTGTGAAGAAATATGAAAACATGGTATTTTTGCCTTAAAGAGCCATAGGATTAGATTATTCTATGTCGATGTACCTCCATTAAATAGAATTTTCCCCAATTTACACCAGCTTGAAAAAGCATGAAGTCAGGTCTGTTTTGGATAAATATCATTATTTAATCTATATAAACTATAGTTATACAACTAGAT
Organism: Brachypteracias leptosomus; assembly: GCA_013401335.1. Lineage (NCBI taxonomy): Eukaryota > Metazoa > Chordata > Aves > Coraciiformes > Brachypteraciidae > Brachypteracias > Brachypteracias leptosomus. The sequence goes on along the minus strand of VYZX01020455.1, from coordinate 6,180 downwards.
ACTTTCCCTTCCCAGGTAAAGGTACATTTGCCATTTGTAAACATTTCTAGCTCAGCAAGTAGCAATAGTTGTTCCAATATGCTGGGAAAGTCCAAGCTCAATGCCATTTGTTGTGTGTGAAATCTAACTTGTACTTAGATTCTTTTTAATTTCATTGATTGTTGTTGAAATAAGGTACAACAAAACCGGCAAAAATTTAACAGAACAGTAGAAGTCAGCAAAGGAAATGATTAAACATATAAAATGAAGGTTAAAAGGAATTTCTGCTTATAATCAGCTGTGGAATTGTACACATTTACATTATGGCTTCAGAAGTAAATTGCATTTGTTTATCCTGCTTGTTTTCTGTTTGAATCACTTTAGCTTTTCATTTCACATTATCAAATGATTGAGTCACTATAAATAGCAGCACTTATATGCTTGGAAATAATATAAATACTTTTTAAAACTAAAAGAACAATGCCTGGGAAGCAATATGTTACATATATAGGGTTCTGCATGACAAAAAGTTGAGTATTGTCAGAAGACCAGTTGAAATGCGTCATGCAACGTATTTTCTGTAATGTATAACTTTTGGCTTTACATGGTTATAATAGTTTATACTGACTTTAAGATAGTGCTGTGGTAGCATTTTAAAAAAAGCAGGAGATTACAAGAGTGTAGTATGCTTACAACTAGTAACATTCTTCACTTTAGACAGCACTTAAGGTAGCATTTGGTTACTCTTCTGGAAAGCCTTTTTTTCCCTTCATCCCCTGAGTCCTGAGAAGAAAGTGGGCAGGCCATGATTTAAGTGGTTACTTCTATGACTGCAGCCTGATAACTGATTTCCTCCTGTCTTCTGTGGGAAGTCTAGCACTCCTGGGAGGATTAGGACCTGCCTGATGAGATTCTGATTTGGTACTTGCTGGATCCTACCCAAGTGAGCAAAGAGCTCATATAATAACCTTCCACTGGTACAAAGCATTGTTCTGTTACATGCATTTGTTTATTATTTTATTTCCTATGTCAGTATATCTTTCTCCCAACCCCACCCCGCCGCCCACCCCATATTCTTGTCTACAGGTTTTTGTCAAAGTGAAGAGCAAAAGCAGAACCTTTCAGCAGACCTTCATGAGATGGAGTCTACTGAGTGTTAAACATAAAGCTTGTTGGAAAGAGAAGCAGTTAGAGGGGTGGAAATGGGTGGTACAAGAATGTAATAGAAAGTCCACATGAAAAAAGAAAGGAGAAAATTATATAGAGAAAAAGCAATATATTTCAATAACGGGGCTCTGTGCAGTACAAGCAGCTAAGTGATATATTACTGTGAGTAGATGTAAATATACACATTTCTGCATTCAGTTATTGAACTGGCTTCGGTAAATAAGTGCCTCTTGTAACCTCCATGCAGAATAAATAGAAATTGGATTCTGCATGAGCAATGAAACCACATTAGTGGGCAACATTTTAGATGTTAATCTCAATAAAAATACCCATTTTACTCAAGGAATACGTATCTCACAGGGTGGCTTTCCAGAGTGAATTCAATTGTATGTAATTTTCTGCTTTTTAACATCACTTTCTTTCAGTCCACCCTCCTGAAGGCCAAGTTGATTTACAGAAATATTTTCTTCTCTAATGTGATGTGTTGGGCTTGTGTCTGACAGGGTTTTTGTAGCAGGACAGGGGGCTACTGGCATGGCTCTTGTACAAAGCATCTAGAAGCTCCCTTAGCTCCAAGTCAGACCCATCTCTGGCCAAGGCCAAGCCAATCAGCACCTCTGTGATAACATGTTTAAGTGGGGAAAAATCTGTTGGGCAAATTCTTTTGTGACTTTTTCTGGGGGGAGAGGAGTGGGATGTGAGATAGAGACAAGCATGCAGACTCACAGGTCAGTGAGGAAGGAGCAAGGGAGGCATGCTGGAGCAACCACTCCCCTTCAGCCTATAGGTGAGCTGGCAGGCTGAGCCCTTTCAGCCCTCAGAGTTCAATGGTGGAGAAGAATCCTATCTGCAGCCTGTGGAGGATGTCATGCCAGAGCAGAGGACTGCTCCAGAAGTCTATGACTCTGAGGGAAACCTGAAATGGTCTGGATTGAAACCTGTGCAGAAGGGACCCATGCTGTTTAGAAGTTTGTAGCGGACTGCCTCCCATGGGAGGGGTGTCATGTTGTAGCAGGGGAGTTTTCCCCCTGAGGAGGAAGGAATAGCAGATAGAGCATGGGACAGACTGACAGCAAGCCCCATTCCCTGCCCACCCGTGCCGCTGAGAGGCAGGAGATAGCAGAAGAAGGAAGGGGTTGGGGGAAGGTGGATTTAAGATCTGGTTGTATTTGTGTCCTGCTCTGGTTCAACTGATGAATTGGTGGCGGTTTTGTTTAAATTAAATTGATTTTGTTTTTCCCAAGTCGAGTTTGCCTTTTGCCTGTGACCCTAATTGGTGAGTGTGCCCTCCCTGTCCTTTGTCTCGACCCTCAAGCCTTTTGTAGCATTTATTCCTCTCCATCCCACTGGAGGTAGGGGTGAGTGAGCGGCTGCCTGGTGCTTTATTGCCAGCCGGGTGGGCTTAAGCCACAACATGTTATTAAGGGACAATGTAACCTTCTAACATTTATTGATGCATTTAACAATAGCTTTCACTAAGTATTAGTGGGCTTATGAGTTTCTTAAATGCACTTCAAGGCCCTGATTCAACAAGGTGCTTAAAAACAAGCCTACATTGGAGCACGAGTGCTGAAAGCAACGGGATGACTTAGGCACTTAGTGTCGGTTCAAGCATCTTGTTGATTTGGAACATGCAAGCGGGTTAGAAGCAGATGGCAGCACATCTCTCCTCTGGCGGTTAGCGGGCAGGAAAGCTAGCAAGCTACATGTCCGCGGAGAACGCAGCAGCGGCAACGACAAGTTCTGTGGCCGACCGTTAGATTGAGGCGGGGAGGGGCCTCCTGGCGCGGGGGACACCCGGGGACGAGGGGAGAGATCCGCCGGGAGCCGTCGTCAGCTCTGGGCGTGAGGCCTCAGTGCTCACGTGACAGGACCGTGGCCAGGGGCAGCGGCGGGAGCGTGAAGCCGAAGTGGGGACGTGGCGGGAGATTGAAGCCGGCGGAACCGGAAGCAGCGTCCAGGCCGCGGAGAGCGCAGGCGACAGAGCAGGGGCGGCGGTACCCGCGTCCCGCCGTCAGCTTTGCGGCACAGGGGGTGAGCTCAGGGGCCAGCCGGAATGGGGGGTGTTCGCTTGAGAACTGAGACCACTGTTGTGGAGGGAGCGCCTGGGAAGTCTGAGTATCCACTCAGGAAGGACTTTTCAGTGCCGGCGGTGGCTTGTAAAAGGCTGAGAGGGGTTCTGATCAATGTTTATAAATATCTGAAGGGTGGGTGTCAGGAAGATGAGGCCAGTCTCTTTTCAGTGATGCCCAGTGACAGCACAAGGGGCAGTGGACACAAACTGGAACACAGGAAGTTCCACCTCAACATCAGGAGAAACTTCTTTACTGTGAGGGTGACAGACACTGGAACAGGCTGCCCAGAGAGGTTGTGGAGTCTCCTTTTCTGGAGACTTTCAAAACCCGACCAGACATGTTCCTGTGTAATCTGCCCTAGGTGAACCCCTTTTGACAGGGGGGTTGGACTAGGTGATCTCCAGAGGTTCCTTCCAACCCCTAATGCTCTGTGATTCTATGATCCCAGGTTAAGATTTTGGAGAGCCTGAATAGTGTGGACAGGCTGGAAAATGGGTTGTCATACAAGTTTTGCTTCTGATTTAAGTCAAAGTATATCCCCTTAACAGAATCTCTTGGTGGGCTGCTGCATTACAGACTTCCATCTGTCTGAGTCTCTCTGGTTTAAGTCCTTGCATAACTTAAAATTTCAATTTTGGAGGAGAATTTTAAGTAGCTTTTCTGCTCCTTCTCCCATATGTAGAGTTTAATGCTACATTTGCCTGGAGATGTGAACTCATAGAAGAGATCCATGTGTCCTTTATTGGATATAGATTATGTGTTTATACTTAAAAAAATACAAATTGCGGTATCGCAATAAGAGCAGGGGCGTTTAATTAAAAAAAAAGATTAAAAATAATTAGACAGCTGCTTAAATGTGTATGCAGAAAAAGTGGTAGTGGTTTGCTGTTCTTTCCCCCCCTTTCCTTCTTTGGAGTGCTATAAGATTAATACTCTCAATTTTGCTTTCCCTTGTATTAGAACACTGCTTCTTTTGCTATAGTTCATACTCCTCTTTTCTCTGTTTCCTCCATCTTCTCTGTGATTATTTTCTTTCCCATCACTTATCTCAATATGCAGTAAAACTGAAAAAGCTTTATCTGAACATGTTTATAAACACTCTTTCCCTTCAACTGTTAATATGTTTTGTATACATTCCCAAAGTGGAAAAAAATGTCACTGACGTACTTATAAATAAAGAAGCTTATAACTAGCAGGAAAGGGCAATGGACTGTTTCATTCATAAGGCCTGTTTACTGTTTTGCCTTCTTTCTAGCCACCATTAAATTCAAGCAGGAGTTATGTGAAATGTAAACAAAATATTTCTTAGTGGCACTTATTTTGCATCACAGGAACAGATTTCAATGTTGATAAACAATATTGTCTGCAAGATGATTTACAGCTCAAAGGATCTGTGACTTGGGGGGGGGAGAATAAAATGCCATACCACATTTCAATCTTTTTTTTCTTTTTAAAAAATGTGATTTCTTTAACAGTCAAACCAACAGTGTTTACATTTGAAACCCAGGTCTATTTAAAGAAGGAAAAAACTGATTCATTTAGTATCTCACAAACTTGAAAAGAGTTGAACAAAGCATAGAACCTGACTGTGCTTATCTCAAGATGTGGTCAAAATGCACCCTTCCTTTCAGGGAGAAAAATTAAGCAGACTAGCAAAATGGCTGCTTTATTCAGATGATTCCAGAGGCTGGGTGGGTACAAAGGAAACAGAGCGAAGTTCACAAGATTTCCATAGAAGTAAGGCAAATATTTCTTTTAAACAAATGAATTTCTGTGGCCCACAGAAGACCATGAGGAAAGAGGGTTTTTTTAGGAGATATATACTTTTCCTACCTAAGCCTGGAAGAAGCTGTAGCTAAGTGAAGAAACCAAAATAAAGATGGTTTTCAATGGTTTAGTCCCAGATAATCACAGGTTGATTTAGTCTAAAATATGTAAGAAAGAGCATTGACTCCACCTTTGGGGAAGGTTATCCTAAAGAAGTGAAATGTTTTCTGTGATTAAGACAGAACATCTGATGCACTGTAAATTCATCTTTGCTGAGATATCATTGTCTTGGAACACAGTGATTTTTGATAATTGGACAAGAACTGATATTTAAATATTAAAATCACTGGGAGATTGCAAAAGGAACATGGTTTGAGAAGCTGAAGAAGATGTTAACATTTGCCTGATCAAGCCAGTACCTGTTGTCTTAGTGGTGTGTTGAGACTGCAGGTACTGGTAGCTCACTCTTTTAAATAGGGGAAGGAAATTACCTTTAAACTGAAACTAAAGTCAAAGAAGAACATGTACTGTTGAAGTTGTCTTGGTGAAGTGGGATCTTATTTGTTCAGATTTGGTTTAATTACAACCACAGTACCCCCTAAAAAAGAATTCTAAACAGCAGCATTTAGTGACATTATCCAAATTCATGAAATGTAGAGAAATCTCTACTCAACTGATTACTTATCTAAAAAACCCACAACCAAACCTTTTTCGTATATATTAAAACTCATATATATTCTTGTATATAGGTACAGGCACTATATTATGCATTCTAGCCATACTTTTGTGGTGGCATGCTTCTGACTAAGCAGTAAGTTGAAGAAATGTGTTACAAGGACAGATAGATGAAGACCTAAAGATAATTTTCCCGTAAATATTTTAACCCGAAGGCAATGGATCCCCAGGCATGTAGACCAAGCTTTAATGGGTTTATGTTTGGTTCTCATTGGTGACGAAAATTTCTGTGTGACAAAAAGAATGTTGAATGATTATAAACTCTCTGGGAATAATGTGCAGATTATCTCAGAGACAGTATGGGACTCTGTCTGCAAAAAGCAATATAGTGTTTCTACCCCTATTGCAATTAAATAGAGAAATAACACAGATCAGCTTTTTGAGCTGCTTGGAAATTACTCTGCACTGCACAGCTGTGTTTGACCACTGTGGTAACTGAATGTAGTGGGTCTGTCTG